>OZ021727.1:92791761-92939261 GCA_963978545.1 Linyphia triangularis
TGGCTTGTCTAATGACGAAAGTTTCGGCGCATTATAGACCTCGTGTTGCTGACGGCGCCAGATAATCTGACTACAACCAACCAGAACATGAAACATTAGCCCATTCTTACTGAATTACTTAAATATTTTAAGATAATTTTCTTTTACTTTTCATTAAATTTCTTTACTTTTTAAATTTTACAGTAATACAAGTTTCTCATTCTTCTCTGGTAAAATATCATTAGTGAGCTAGCCATTCATAAAAATGAATGCAATCTGTACATCATTAATAATATGGAAAGTGTAAAACGGGGTAATTTTTTTTTACCATCCCTAATTTTTGACATCGATTCCATCGAACTGAAATACACAAATATTTGTAGGTGGCCCTTTTTGTTCCATGGGTTTAAATTTAACTTCCAAAAAGCTGGACATTACTAATTTAAAAAACGAGGAATGTGATCAACTTGATAACTTGAAATATGTCTTAGACAATATTATATATATGATGTTTTTTTTATCAGACAACCATATCAAATGTTATAAATATGCATCATTCTCTTATTTCCTTTCATCTTTTCTCTTTTTATAATTATATGAGTTACTCATTATAAAGAGTAAAAGTCGGACATGATAAATGTATAAAAGATAGAATGTAACTATCCCATCTATACTGGTAAATTTGAAATTAATTGCTATTAGAATTAACCATCCGTATTCATTTATCCCCCCCCCCCAAAAAAAAAAAAATTATGCCAGTTTTGGCAGTGGCCACTTTTACAAAGGAATAAAAACCTTGAAGTCGGCCCTTTTCCGATCCAATTATCGTTAAAATAATGAAACATATCCCTACTTATCATATTTTCTTGGGTCTGCGCATTACTTTCTAACATTCATTAAAAGCCTCATTATGAATACGATTTTTATATTGAAATTAAACCTCTAAAAGTGACTGTTAAAGGTATCACTATTTTAAAGTAAACCTAAAATAATGGAAACTCTCCCATTCTTTTCGTCTTTTCTCGAGTCTTGTCTTTACAGCTCTTATCCTCGATCCTCCACTACAAGCCGTAAAATGTAAGCATTATTAATGTAAACACTCAAAAAATGGTTAAAAAATTTTCAATTTTGAAATAACATAATTAAATATCTCCATTTTAGAGATTATCCATCTTCACTAAGCCTCAAAGTCAAATATGACAATAATACAATGTTTTTCTTGATCTTTATCTGGTCAGAAGTCTCCTCAATAAAGTATGTCCTTCATTTAAAGTCAATCCTATTATTACTGTCTAAAGCGAAAGGTGCGACCATATTTTTTTTAACATGTGTCTGTCTGCAATACTTAGTTTTGCATCAAAAATTTCTCCATTTCCAACCGCACTTGTCTTTTTATTAATGATTTATCCTCCAAAATAACACTTAGAGGGAAGAAATTTTGTTCACAGCAGTGTTAGTATATCTAGTTGCTTGTATAAAAATCTAATGATATTTGTAAGAAGCCAATTAAGTAGCTACCAATTTTGTATATTATAGTAAAATAAAAACAAACGTTTTTTTAACTTGCCATCCTAATTTTTCTGATTTTTTTTTTTTTTTTTTTTTTTTTGTAGTGTTATCTTCTGTCCAATAAATAGCTTGAATCTTATTGAACTATTTTTTATATGTTTTTTGTCAATAGAATCCGAAAATTAGCTTTGCACATGAGCGGTACATGAAGTGTTCTTAGTGGACGTTGAATTTAACCAGAAAAGACATACAGGCATTCAGCGAAGAAAGACTTTTTTTTTATTGAAATTAAGAATTTAAATTCCCCGAAGTTTTTAAAATCATTTGAAATTTTTTCGTAAAAATGACACCAAAGAAAATGCTAAAAATATGTGCGAGGTCTAGCTCATCTGCTGCCAAATTAGCTACGGGGGCAATACAAGAAAGGCAATATAGATTGAAAAATGATTGAATTCGTAGTTTTATTCAACAGTACATCGTAGGAAGAATTTAACCTTGACTAGAATGCAATTTTTTTTTTCATTTTTTTTTTTTTTTTTTTTTTTTTTTTTTCATTATTTGTACTATATATGCTTTAACATTTAAATTCTAAAAGTGATTTTAAGCTGTGCTTAATATTTAAGGTTTTAAGCTGTACATAATATGCTTGATAATTTAACCTTGACTAGAATGATTTTTTTTTTTTTTCATTATTTGTACGATATATGTTTTAACATTTAAATTCTAGAAGTGTTTTTAAGCTATGCTTAACATTCTATTTGTGTGAGACTATTACTTTGAAGTTTTATTTTAGGCATCATTACGAAATTAGTAAAGGTGTAATATGTTTCTGTACAATCCCACTTCTTAAATGACTTTAAAAAAATACAGCATTTTTCCCTTTTGTAAATATACATGTCTTTCAATGGATCCCCAGCAGCGCGGGGCCACACAGCTAGTTTAAAATAAAGTAACTATAAAAGCCGTTGGCCTGAATCCCAACATCATCGAATGTTACAATAATGCAACATCCCTCCATTTTCCCCCTCCTCAGGAGTCTTTTCATTACAGCCCCTCATCCTCCATTACGAGCAGTGCAATCCGCGCATTATTAATGCGAAAACGGAGAAAGTGGCGCGCACACAGGGGACCCTACCGCATTGCTGTCAGGAAACCTCCTATTGATTGGTCCGCCATTGCATCCTCCCATCGCATTCCAACATTCCCTTTCTTCATCTTCCTCTTCCGCATCCTCATCAGTCGCTGAGAAAGTTGCTTCATTTATTAAACAGATGACCTACTGAAGAAGAGTTAGGAAAGGTTTGAGGACGGAAATAAGTTGGCCTATCTTTTACATCCAATATGGCCGATTTGAATTGAATTGCGGAGGTATGCGTGCATGACGAATCAATTTTTTTCCCTTTTTTTTCCCCTTCTTAATTTTGGTTGATTCCTGTTGCTTTTCTTTGTTTGGTGTTTGAAACTGTTTTATAAATTAAAGTGTTTTCTTAAATAAATTTAAAAGTTTTCATGATGTCATTTACTTGAGTTTTTGTTCAGCGGAAAACATTGTAACTACGTTTTGAATTGCATATGACATTGTATCAATGAATGAAAATGTTTTTATATATTGTAACTTTTGGGGGGTTTATTTATTCTTATTTAAAAATAGTTTTTTCTAACAAAATACAATGGGATAAATTTTGAAATTAATTATAGAAAGTCAATGATTTATTGAAAGGATGCAATTCCGTTACAGTGTTGTTCAGTGGCAACATTGTAACGGAATCTTATATTTCGATTGTACATCCGTGAAAAGAGATGGCTCAATTTTGGCTTTTTTGGTTATGATTTTCAAACCTTCGAGTTTCAAAAAGGCTGATGAGAAATATTTAATATTTTCTTCTTAAATTTTGTCCTTTACAGGCATTTTTAGCAACATAGTTATTTATTAGATGCATAGTTGTAAACAACGTGCCATTTTTTAATGGGAGTATTATTCAATTTCGTAAAATATTTCTAGGGATTTGCTCAAATACAATAAAGAAATCTGTAATTGCAAATTATTTGTGAAAAAAATGCAATTAAATGGTTAATTGTAATAATTGTTTTACCTGATTTTCATAGGAAAGCGTGGTACTGTACTTAATTTTTTTGCTTTTTATTTTGATCTATATCATTACATTTTAAATATACTTTGTAAGAAACAAATATATTAATTTATTTTGTTTCAACAGAACAAGTACCTTATACTTCGTATCATTTCTTAGCTATACAATTTATCATTGAAGGCCGTTTTTTTAATAGAATAAAATACAATAAAATAAAATAATGATTTAGATTAAGATATTAAATTATATATTACATTTTTTTTTTTACATTAATAAGAAACATTGCTTTTAAATGAGTGTTTAGAAAAATAATTAGAGATACTTAAAAGAAATATTACAAAGTTTTATTTTTTTTATTTTTTTATTATTATTATTATTTTTTTTTTTTTCAATTTAAAAAAATAAACTACTCATATCAGATATAAATATCTTTTGTTTAATATTTTAGGTAAATCCCTTGCTTTGACTTGAAGTACTATATTCAGAGTAACCAAACAGAGAAAATATACAGGTAGGATTTCTTTTAAATAGAATAAACATAATTTACTTTGTATTTTCTGTTAACGGGAGTGATGATTTATCAGAAATTTAAGTAACACATTTTCACCAACATTTAAAATAAGACCAAATCAAGATTTATTACATATATTCTTTATATTATTATTTTACTGATATATTTCAAAAGAAACATTTCTTAAAATCTAAATTTTACCTTAAAAATTATCCAGGATATTTTATTTATGTTTCTGAATATTCATATTTAAAAAGGTCGTATAAATTTAAATTTATGATTTAGTATGTATAAAACTAAGACTAAAATTTATCAAAATAATATGTTGATTTATATCCAATTTAAAAATTAATTTTTTTTTAAACACACCAAAAGTTTAATTTAGGAATTTAAAATACATAGTGCATCTAATACCAAGAAGCACTAATGAAAATATTAGTTACGATAACTAGGCCAGATTATGAAGTCCTGAAGGAGAATAGTTTAGATGATTCTGATAATTTTAATTTTTCACAGCTTTAATGATGCTAATATTAAGAATTTAATAGACCAAGATACATTTTATTGTTAATATTTCTACCATTTACATACGTGTTTTAATTTACTATGTTAATTGTACGTGACTAGATACATTATATTTTGTTTTTAATTCACAAAATAACTTAAAGTTTTATCAGTTTATAAAATAATTACGTTATTATTCTTGCATCATATTTGTTTCATAGATTGAAAATTGTAACGTGAAAATGTGTATTTTACTTGCAGTCAATGTCAGAAATATATCAAATAAGTACATCTCTGCTACAAAAAAAAAAAAAAAAGGTTTCTTTTAAATAGTTATCTGCACACACATTAAAGATATGAGATTCAAATTAAAAAAATTATGAAACAAAATACTAATATTACTTGGTGTTTGAAACCTACACCTTTGACATAAAAATAAGTAACTTATAATTAAGTCAAATTTTGCACAGTTCATTATATCTTTGAAAAATTCAATTAGATGAAAGTATGGTTATATTAAAAACTTTAAAATCCAATAATCTAGAAACTAACTGAAGGAAAAGAAGAATTCTTAAATTCTAAAAAAAAAAAAAAAACTTAGGGAAAAAAAAAATTGAAGCAATATTCTGATAGAATTTTTGACTTTAAAAAAGTTGAAAATGAATAATGGAAATTCAGTAGAACAAACACTTAAAAATAGGTGAATTATCCACATAGGTGAATTATTCAAAGAATATTAACTTTAATGTTAAATAAAATTATCCATTTATTTAAAGTCACTGTGCATGAAAGCAGGTGTTTTTAAATTAAGAATATATTTCAAATTGGAAAATTAAAGCTAATGAAAAAAGAAAACTGCAATCTACATTTACAAAGTATTGTAATATAAGCTCAAAATATTATTAAAAGTGAAGTCCATTCAGAATAAATTAATGACTTAAACAAACTGAATTCAAATTGATGGTAGAAAATGGAATACTGAATCATATAAATTTAATTTTATATAAAAAAATAAATTAAACAATTTCATTGAAAAAATTAAAAAAACAATTCTTGTAGAAAGTGTAATATGTAATCTAGGCAAGTTTTAAATCATCCAGGTTCCTGATGACAGTAAAACCTTTAACTGTTGTGGTAAGGTGGTTTGATGTTTTTGGTGCAAGGGCAACACGAGGTTCAAACTGCGCCAAACAAATTGGTGGACATCAGTTTAAAATTTAAGAAACATTGTATCGGAAAAATTAATATAAAAGTCAACAATAAAAGATTTTAGGCTGTGAAAGCATTCCACAAAAAATGACTCGCGGTCTGTCTGACCGCATGCAGTAGTTAAAGGTTAATAAAAATGAGGTTTCCACAATGAAAATTTCAAAATAAAAAAAAAAAAAAAGAACTGTTGAAATGAATGCAGCTCACGTTGGAGAAGGATAACCATTTTACTCTTACCACTAAATACAAATAACTGCTAACCACATTCTTTCAATCATTCAGCTGTTCAATAGAATCATTATTAGAGAGATTGTCAATATGTAATAATGCTTAACTTTTTGACTAAAATATCTGCTGAAATATTACTTTAAAAAAAAATGAATTTTTATACCAGGTAAGAAAAAAATTAAAATATTATTTACAAAATTCCAAGAAATTGGTGTATGTTTTCTATAATCTGGCATACATACGTTTTTTTATATTGACACCCAGTTATTTTCCCTTCAAAAGTTGTTAATGATCATTTATTAATGTTGCAGATATTGGTGTCATTAAGTTTATGGACATAAAATAGATTGTAAAAATGAACCCATCATTTGAAGGGGGCAGATTTACGATCTCTCATAAAAATGATGGTCAGTCTTTTTCTGCCAACTCCACGTTTTACAATTTACTTCATAACATAATATCTGCAGAAATGGTCCCTTAAAAACATATAAATTTTAAATTTAAATCTAAACATTTATTTTTAATATTCATTTAATATAAAAACTATTTTATTAATGAAAACTTTAAAAAAAAAAAAAAAAAAAAAAAAAAAAAAAAAAAAAAAACTTGTTAAACTTAAAAAAATAAACTTTCTTACTTATTTTTACATCTAGTACATGTCAATTTGTTTCGTAAAAAATTGAATAGTTTATTTGAACCTTTAAATTAATGACAAGTTTTTGTATTTTCTCCCGTGTGATAGTACTAAAAAATGAAAAAATACCGAAACTAATTTGTGAATGAAAACTGTTAAAAGTAACTTGTTACCTTTGGGAATAAACTTCATTGTTTTTATATCTAGACCATTAGTTAAAAATATTTCAAAATATATTGCAATCGGCAAAACATTGCATTAGGTCAATGGTTTAGAAAAAGACTGCCAGTAACACTTTAAATAATTTTCTATTCCTCCTTAAGGGAAAGTCCTAGTAAGGATCATTCCCTATACTTTCTATGTTACAATCTTCAAGCCCGGTGCATTTAGAAACTACTTTCTATAAAAACCTTGACATTTGGTGAGTAGGTACGAATAAGATCACTTAATGAAATGACTTAAATTATTTTCATTTAATGTCTATCTATTATAAATTAAAATTAAAATAGCAAAAGACAAAACCAGGTGGAGCCACTGCATATGCATTGACGTAAGGAATTCAAATATAAAATAAAATATATTATACGCTATTTTTGAGTTTGTAATTGATGCCATTTCATTAAGTGATCATTTTCGTACCTACTCACCAAATACCAATGTATAATACAAACTAGTTTCTAAATGCACTGGGCTAGAAGACTGTAACACAACAAGTATAGGGAATTATCCTTACCAGGTTAGTTGGTTGGTTGTGTTCAGATTATCTGGCGCCGTCAGCAACACGAGGGCTATAATGCGCTGAAACATTCGTCATTAGACAAGCCAACATACATTTACAAACACCCATGCCTTACACAGGACTCGAACCCTCAACTTCGCGGTCTAGAAGCTAGCACGCTAACCACTATACCATTTGGTCGGTTTATCCTTTGTTGCGTGGACGGGTTCGAAAGATTTGAAGCCAAAGCAGATCAAAACTTGCAGAAATTTATTCCAATATAATTCCTCACAGATTCTCTTACATCTCCAGAACTTCTCCTTCTAGTACACACAATACAGCTCTTTTCACAACAATAGAGCACAAAACAGCAGTTAAAAACTTGACAATACAACTGTTCAAATTGCTGCAAAAGACAATGCAATACAGTTCGCTTTCGGAACTCTCTGAACGCTCACTGAGACTCAGTAATTCCAGTCAACTAATGGACTCAGCTAACAACTAGCTTTCCCGCTCTCTTGGTCAGCCTTATATAGGGGAGGTGAACATACGTGAACCTTCCAGAGGTAGACATTTGGAGAACTTTTCAGATCGTAGTCGAAAAGTCCTATACATGTACATGGGGACCGAAAATGTCGCCAAATGGTCGCCAAGTTTGGCGACATTTGGCGATTTCTCGCCAAATTTGGTGACAAAAATTGGTCGCCAAAACCGTCGCCAACTTGGCTCTATCTCGCCAATTTGGCGAGATTGCCATTACCATAATGTTAAATGCCTTGCTCCTTGTAAAACTCGTTTCCCAGCGTAATCTCTGTAAAACTCGTTATCAAGCATCAATACCCATATTGCCTGGAAACCAACTTACGACGAACTATTGCACTGCCTTATGCGAAATGTACATAAATAAATTTTACTA
This sequence comes from Linyphia triangularis, assembly GCA_963978545.1. NCBI lineage: Eukaryota > Metazoa > Arthropoda > Arachnida > Araneae > Linyphiidae > Linyphia > Linyphia triangularis. The sequence continues at coordinate 92,800,060 of OZ021727.1, forward strand.
TTTACAAAATTAACACTACGAAATATTTACAAATATACAAAAATTCGTAACACCTTACTAGGACTTTCACTTGAAGCTCGAGAATGTCTTCTTCAAGAACCACTTTGACATAGTCCACTGCTTCGTGAGCCGTTAATATCTTCCTACTTCATTTTAAAAACGGCAATCCATTTGGCCCTGACAAGTCGGCTGTCAAACTCTGGTTAAGGTCAGCGGGCTACCGAGCCTTTATTATTATTATTTTATGATTTGTTTCATCCGTTTTGGTGACAGCAAGATGAGGGATGACAAGTCATCGAGGAGGAGTTCTCAGTTCCGCCCATTTATAAGGTGATAAAAGGAATCACCCATCTTCTGTCCTAACTGTGTTTTCTTAACCACAATAGATGCTGAAATATATATTCAAATTTAAAAAAAATTTAATCGGGTAAAACATTTAAATTTATTTTTTTGTAAGGAAATCTGAATGGTAAATAAGATGTGATTTATTACCCGGGTAGTGCTTAGGTATTGGCCAATGAAGGAAACAGGGGCTCTGGGGAAATTGACCAGTGCATGCCAAAACTCGAGCATCGTTCCAAAAAATAAATGAGTAAATAAATAAATAAATAAATAAATAAACAAACAAACAAACAAACAAATAAATAAATAAATAAATAAATAAATAAACATATCAAAACCATCACAAAGCATACTTTTTTATCTCTCCATCCTTTCATATAAAAATATATTTCAATTTTAAAACTCTGCATCAACATTTAAAAACTTCTAGTATATATATATATATATATATATATATATATATATATATATATATATATATATATATATATATATATATAAATGAGGTGTCTTTCAATGAGGACATAAAAAGACAGCTTAGAATTTGTTGATTGAATAAATCGAAAATCGGGCTTTTGCAACAGAGACGCTGCCTAGAAGTGTACATGTTACCTGTACCTATCTTTGTATGCAATACATTATTTTCTTTCATTCAGTTTCTTTTTTCAAACTTTCAGATATTGAAAAAGAATATCGTAGTTGGCTATGTTTGCCATTCTTTCAGCAAATTGCTATCGTATCACCTGTAGAATTGAACTCCACGAGCCTAGTAATATAATAAAAAGTATCGATGAGTAAAATTAATATTAAGTCTATGGTCTATGGAGGTTAACATAACATTTCGGGAGGAAATATATCCCCTTATCCCACCCCCTGGCTACGCGCCTGAGGGTCCACATTGGATTAGGTCAATGTCGAGCGCTATTGGCCAACGTATTTCGGCTACTGAGGTATTTGAAATTCTTTTTCCTTGTGATAATGATCAGTCTTTATACTTATGAAATCTTTTCCGAGCATAAGATTGGCCAAAATAACGCATCAAAATTTGTAAAAATGTGACCACATTTATCAACAGTAATGTAGGTAATATTGATACACATACATGGAACTTATATATGGTGTTATTTGGAATAGGGCTGTATTATCTGTTAAAATTTGGGACCAATCACAATGCGCCTTTAAAAATAAATTCGAATTTTCTGTCAGTCACAAACCCGCAATTTCGATTTTCTATTCAGATGTTATGGATAGCAGTTACCAGAATTCATAAACTCTGAACTCATTGGAGGTTTTAAAACTAAACAAAACAAAAACAGTTTGAAGTTCTCTCCAACAGGCAAAGGCAAAAGACAGACAAAATGTTGAAAAAATAGCAAATATTTTGAAACTTTTTTTGTGTCCATTTTATGCTTTGTAAAATTGTTTTCTGGGAACAATAGGAAATGGATGATCAATATTAATGAATTTAAAGTGTTCTAAGTGTAAAGGTTCCCTCATCCTAGAGAACTAGGTTGGCTACGGAACTGGCGTTATTATTTTTATCAATTTCGGTGCCATGTACCATAAAGCAAGCCAGAAGGACTTTTTGGCCCATTTGCAGACGACAGTTTTCAGCTCTGAATCAGGGTATGGGCCTTTTGATTCCCTGCCATGCTGATGATGTTTCCTGATGACAGATCTGAACGGAGGTAAGTTTTTATTAACTATAGGTCTTTAAATGATAGTTAAAAGGAAGATTACGGTTATGCATCAAACATAACTTCGAAATGTTGAAAGATAAAATAGAAAAGGTTTGTAGCATTTTTTTTTTTTTTTTTTTTTTCTTTCGAATTTAACACGCTTTTTAAAGAAGCTGGATTTGAATGGAGTTAAAAATATACGATGAATGTTGATAAAATAAGAAGTAAAAGAGAAAAATAAGTAACAGAACCTTTTCAATTTTATCTCTCGTTATTTTTTTTTTTTTTTTTTTTAAGTTTAAAGTCTGAATTTAAAACAAAAAGAGTTTAAAGTGAAAAAGTTTAGTTGTATAAAATAATTATTTTATCAATCTTATTGAGAATTTTTTATTTATGAAACCTCCTTGTTGCCAAATTATACTTTAAGTCCATATCAGTTAGTTATTTTAGCAATTCCAATACGTTGATATTAAGCAATGGACCATTGAGGATGGTGCGTTTCATTGAATGGATAGCCTTTAAAATGATAATTGAAAATTGAACATCAAATGCAAGGTACAGAAATGATGGTTCAATACAATAACGCACAATGTAAATTAAGTTATTGCACCACAACAATACAACATTACATTTCAATTTCTTTAGTGTTTCCTAAACTTAATTATAAACGATTCGGGAAGAATTAATCATAATTCTAAAAGTGATGAGACATCTCAAATCAGAAAGCAATTCGACGCTTTAATTGCCAAGTTTTCTTTAATTATTAATAGATATATTAATGTTTTTTTTTTTTTTTTTTAACTTCGTTTTGATTTAACTAATATACCATTTAACTTTCTATGATTATGAATACAATATTTCTTAATGCATTTACCTGAGTAATTGGAACCAAAGTATATATTAAAGTTATGGATTTATGTAATTGGTTTTTGTTTCTCTGTGAATATCGATTAATTTAAAATGGTGTTAATGAGAATTACAATTCCAAAACACCTTTGTTAAAAATACAATAAATTTAAACGTTAAGATAAAATTGTTAGCATTGGTTACGACCTATTTCCACTCGTTCGACTATAATACGTTTAATATTCCTACAGATAAACTTTACAAATAATTAATTTTGTCTTTATAATTGCAGTAATATTACTTTTTAATGCAATTTTTTTTTATTTATGAATACTTTAAGTAATATACTTTAAATAGAAGCGGAAGATTTTTTATGAGCAGATGACTCTTAAAAAAAGCTAGCATTTCTGCTTATAAGAAACTTACAGGAAATGAAAACTGTTTTGCCAGAAGTCTAATTTAAAATATATTTATAAAAAAATAAAAGGAAAAAAATCATTATTTAAAACTATTTTTTCAAAGACTTACAATAATACATTGATCTTTTTGGCAGACAAAATCTCGGTAATCTTGAATTGGATGTGCTACGAATGTACAAAAAAAAAAAAGAAAAAAAAAAAAAAAAAAGTCAACGGCTGTAGTTTTTACAAGAAAGTTATGGTTTATGATTAGTTTCATGTTTGATCAAGAAAAAATTCAATTATTTGATCAAATGTCTTCACGTACAGAACTAATAATAATACGACCATAACCATAAAAAATAAAAAAAACTTGCGCGTGACGAAATAAAAAAGCTTTTATGACAGTTGTGCATTAAATTTTTTTGTATTTTGCTCCTTCCATAAGCTTCTGCTGGGGTTTATTCGAGTTATAAACTGTTAAAGAATATATTATTAAAAATCTAAAGGGAGAAAATGTAAGATATTTTTCTCTTTCCAAAATTATTTTGAAAACGCACTCGTAGTCAATTTAAGTAAAATGAAGCTCGTCAATCGGAAAGAAGTAAGAGTTGTAAAAATGATGTTGAAAAAGTCACAGTTGAAAAGGTGGAAAAAACAGCAATATTTTAGAATCACACGTTATAGCCACAAACTTTGTTGTTCTTTGGAGAGAAAAAAAAAGTATTGTATTTTTTTTAGTTAAACCAAAAAGTATTGTCTTATCATTAAATTAAGTTTTTTATTCTCGAACGTAAAATTAAAATAATGAAATATTTTTGTTTCATATCCAACAGGCGACACTACTGAAATTCAGGAAAGAACACGAATTAAGTTTGGGATGATAGTAGTAAAAAAAATCCCTTTAAAATTTCATTAAATAGATTTTTTTTTTTTTTTTTTTTTTTTTTTTTTTAAATATGCTGTAAAATGCCGTAAGGTTTGAAGCATTGCTTTAAAACGCATTGTTACTTGGAAATGTTTCTATTCGGTCTATATGATTAAAAAAGACTTAATCTTAGATTGAATGCGACATAGTGTTTAGGTCGGATTATTTTCATAAGTCTGAAAAATATTGAGTTAGGTTTATGAAACAAAAAAAAAGTCTACGATCATTCTTAAAGTAACACACGAAAAATGAATAGAAATAATAATAATAATGCGAAAAGTCCCTATTCAATTGTAGTCTAGTTGATCAACTCACTAAGCTCATATATGGTATCACGTTTATCTGTAGTGCCTTTTTACTAAGAAAATACTGTCGTTATGATTACATTATACGAAAATTCATAGTAATCCCTAAAGGAAATTACACAACACACAAAATCCGATAACGTCCCATATGAAAATCAAAAAAACGAAACCTTGGTTTGTCAAAGGGATGTCGCTAATTGCAAAATAATTTCGTCGAAATCAATATTAAGAAATACTGGGGATTCCTGTTATTTCTTACTCTTACAGAGGATATAGTCAAACATCCTCTATAATTTTTAGTACAACAAAAGAATTAGGGGGTGGGTACAAAGACTGAGTGGTAGACGTATTAAATAGAAGAAAAGCACATTTCAGATTCTCCAAGCAACGGATACTTTATATATATAAATAAAAAAAAATCTTCACTGTTTACTTCTGTAGATGCCCATAAATCATTCTCCAGAGACAGCAATTTGTCTATTTCTTTGAATTTGATTGATGCCCGTCGTTACGCATTACCCGCGTTATTATGTAGCGACAGACAGCGATTTCCCTCGTCTCCAGACGTGGACATTTGCAACAATGTTGCAACGATTGCAGGGTCTAAAACTTTGCCGCGAAAGAAAAAGACAACGTCGTGGCCTCATGAGGTTTTAATGATAGGTTATACGTGTCGTCCGAGGAAAAGGGGTCTGTGCTTTTTTGTTTGTACTTTGAACATGCCGACGTTAGTTGGTTGGAGGTAGAGTCCACTGGAGACAGTTTTTTGTGTGGGAACTTGGAATTCAAATGATGGGTTTATATATTTTTTTTGCTATCCCGAGATGGGGTGGTTTGAGATGAGGGGATTTTCTGTATAAATGACATTGATTAAAAATCAATTTGCTGTCATTTCGGCAAGTAACCATCTCGGGATGTTGGCATAATACGAAGATGTGGGTGTCCCATCCCAAAATTCAAAGAGTGAGAGTATAAGGAACATAAATCAAAGTCAAGGTATTAATGAGAGAAGCTTTGAATATTCAGACTAGTCTCTGTCGGTTTAAATATCTATCTTTTGTGAGCTGTAATGGGAAAAGGATTACAGAAATGAAGAGTGGTGATTTTATCTAGAGATAGCGATTGGCCAGATATCTGATAGCATTATGCCAGCTGGTCAAGTATGGGACACATTTATCTATACAACCATTACGGGTCATTACTGCAAAATTGAAGGATATGATATTTTGATCAGCAAGGTAGTTATTGGTTATATTAGGAAAAATGATTGTGAATTTTGTGTGTTTTGATATTATTTAATCACCAAAAATTTGGCCTAATTGGCGAACTTGGGAATGTTAGTGACTCAAGAAGTTGCTAATTTGTAATTTTCTAATAAAAGCTTTGACCTCGCACAGACATGCATACATATCCACTGCATCAACTTCTCATAACAATAATGTAGAAGCAAAAACTAAGAAAAAAAATATCCAGAAAGTTTTTTGAAAGTCAAAATATTTTTCAGTAGCAGAAAAAGAAATTGAAACTAAAGATTTAATATTTTGCAATTTTTTTTTTTTTTTTTTTTTTTTTTTTGCCAATCATTGCCATAGCTACCAGTCTATAATGTTTCTACGTTAAAAGGAACAAAATCAACACTTTTTTAGCTTTCAGACCAAGGCCTTTTATAAGCATTTTTTGTGGGAATTAATTAGATCCTCTAATAGCATACTTTTTTCTATTTGCATGATGGATAGACGGCCAGACACTATAGAGATTTTTGAAATCGAATCTTTAAGCCATCTTAAATAGTAAATAAAATAATTTTTTTTTAAAATTACCCATGCTTTCTATATCTCTGATGGGCGAGAAAAAAAATAATGGTCTTGGTAGCAATGAACTAGTTAATCATACTAAAGTAGGTGCGTCGTCGACATGAGCCATCTGTAAACAAATAAATAATAATAATAATAAAAAAAAGGGCTAAACTTGGTGAGGAAAACTTGTTAATAAATATTTAAGCACTAATCCCATATCCCTATTTTTATTCAAAATGGGAACTTCTAACTGAGTAATTATAAAAGACTTATTTTTTTCTGGTCGAAATGTAAAGCATTCCTGGTTAAATTTAGTAATCATATTAAATTTATCCAGATAGTTGATAAATAACACATGTTTAGGTTTAAAAAATTGTAAATATACTTCCGAGCTCTATTCATGGTACTTTCGGTCGAATTTTTTTATGGGAATTCGTCCTAACGAGTCCCTACGTATTATTCCGTCGTCTTTTTTGTCGTAGCAAAAAGTTCGCCAATCGTGGAACTTTATTCTTGCTGCCAAATTAAACAAAGTATTGAGTGTTTGGCCATGACGGCTTTGTCACTCAAAAGGCCTGTAAGATCACGTGCAACCATGTATATCTCATTATTATTCCGTAGACGACTGGCGAAATTTTTGTTGGCTTTTTGTTAAATCTTACACAAACTAGTGGATTGGTTGGTTATGTTATATTTTGAATTTAAATGATTATTTAAATTTAAGAAAGTCTAATATACATTCTCAACAATACAGTGTGGATAAGAGATTTTTGCAAAATTTTGAAGCATTTTCCCGAAACACATAGAGTTCAATTGACTGGACCTCAGTCCATGGTGTATTGATGCTTTCAATAAACAGAAAACAATTTATTTTTAATACATAGCTTTTTAGATTTTTTAAAAAGTCGGCAACTGAAAAAAAAATTTATCAATTGGCAAACATTATATCTCCAACAAAAAAGTTCGCCAATGATCGAAGGAATAATACGTAAATACTGAAACAACACATTGGAAGTTTTGTCTGGGAATGTGGACATCAGACGAATGGACTGACAAATCCTTGCCTTTGTTAGTTTTTTTTCTTCTTTTCCCCCCCCCCCCCCCATATGAGTGTACTTTAAAAGCTAAAATGCATATCAGAAAACATTATGATACATAACATTATGATGTATTATACATTATGATACAAACCATTATTATATATAAAACATTATGATACATAAAACATTATGAACATATGGTATATATTAGAAAACATTATGATACATAAAACATTATGATACAAAGCAATATGATATATAAAACATTTTGATGTATAAAACATTTTGATGTATAAAACATTATGAACATATGATACATATTAGAAAACATTATTATTAGCAACCCATATCAAAATAACAACCATTTGGCGCAATTTCTATCTTTCTGTCGGTTCATTTTGTATTCAACACAGCATTTACAATGTAACAATACCACTGTCCCAAATTGGTCGATTGGTGGAAAGCCCCGACCTAATGAGAAGGGGAAAGAGAATGTGGGTGTGTTGTCGCCGTCCAAACCATCTCCCCTTTTAATATTTGATGTTCGCCGAAGGAAGGGGGGCAACTGGAGCGGCAAAAGAACACGGGAGGAAATTTTAGGGCGTTGGTCTCTCTTTCTATCAACACAAATCGAATTCGATGAATATAGAGAAGGAGCTCATTATCGATCGCCAAATGGCGTGCTATGGATGGGAGTGTTTCGGATTGGTCAGCCAACTGTAGAAGGGAAAAAAGGGTAGGCTACTGACCAAGGTTCGACATTCATCTCGGACTGAATTTGTACAGGGTTTGAAAAAGTGTTACATTTTTCGATTTCCGGATATTCTCCTTTAAGTATCGCAAATGCGGAGCATTTTCTTTTAAAAGACCTCCCTCAATCCCCTTTTTGAATCGACTCTACGAAGTACAGGTGTCAATGCTGTTTCCTCATTGTTTTGTTTCATGCAGAGATTTGGCATGAAAATTCGATGAAACAAATTTGTCTGTTCAGGGAAATGTTGGAGACACATCAAGTGGTTGTTACCCGCTGTTCCTACACTTGTCTGCTATTCATATATCTGTTCCATTTTTAAAATTTACTATATAAAGACCAACTGCGCAAATGTGTTGAGAGATATTTGATGAATTTAAAATACTCGAGTTGGGATATTTGGCCGATTATTGAAATGGCATTGCTGTACACATCTGTAAGGATTTTAGTCCTGAAAGAATCCATTTCCGTATGTGTGCAAGAAAAGTAAAAAAAAAAATACATTGAAATGTGCACTGACTGCATCAAGTAAGCTAAAAATGCGATAAGGACTAATACATCAAATTGAACAAATTAAAATCGATATCACGTGTTTTATTATGACAACTATTTTTCAATTGTTACAATGTAAACTCTTAAACCTAAAGCTTGGCGTCCACTATCGCTAAGCAGAGCAGAGCAGATCAGAGCGGAGTGGATTAGAGCCAATTACAAGGCTGCCAATGTCTACTGTAGCACGAGCCTCGAGCTACAATGAACGTTGACAGCCTTGTAATTGACTCGCATCCACTCCGCTCTGATCTGCTCTGCTCTGCTTAGCGATAGTGGACGCCAAGCATTAACCCGTAAACTGTTTCAAACATTCTCTGATCTAGATTCTAAAATTTCCTCACAAGCAGGACGTTCCATACTTCGGTAAAATATAATTTTATCTTTTGATTTAAACCTGAGGTTGATTTACATTGTGATAGTTTGCGTGTCAGTTGAAATTACCAGTCATTACATGCTAACAACTGTCACCATGTAAACATTTCATGCCAGTCACCAGAGAAGAAAATTCTTAACTGACACGTCAGGGACTGGAAGCCCCAGTCAATCATTTTCTAATCACTAGCATGTTAACTCACCGATTGGTGGCGTAATGCTTGCTCAAGAGCTGAATTGTTGTAGTAAACGGAAAATCGGCATTTAAATGCTACTCGTGATAGTGGCCTTCCAATCAACTTACCAGCTGGCATTCTAGTCATTGGCAACGCGTAAATCAGCCTTAAGTACTAAAAGTCAGAAGAGGCTTAAAATTAGTAACTGACATGCCAGGGACTGGAATCTCCAGTCAATCATTATCTAATCACTAGCATGTTAACTCACCGATTGGTGGCGTAATGCTTGCTCAAGAGCTGAATTGTTGTAGTAAACTGAAAATCGGCATTTAAATGCTACTCGTGACAGTGGCCTTCCAATCAACTTACCAGCTGGCATTCTAGTCATTGGCAACGCGTAAATCAGCCTTAAGTACTAAAAGTCAGAAGAGGCTTAAAATTAGTAACTGACATGCCAGGGACTGGAATCTCCAGTCAATCATTATCTAATCACTAGCATGTTAACTCACCGATTGGTGGCGTAATGCTTGCTCAAGAGCTGAATTGTTGTAGTAAACTGAAAATCGGCATTTAAATGCTACTCGTGACAGTGGCCTTCCAATCAACTTACCAGCTGGCATTCTAGTCATTGGCAACGCGTAAATCAGCCTTAAGTACTAAAAGTCAGAAGAGGCTTAAAATTAGTAACTGACATGCCAGGGACTGGAATCTCCAGTCAATCATTATCTAATCACTAGCATGTTAACTCACCGATTGGTGGCGTAATGCTTGCTCAAGAGCTGAATTGTTGTAGTAAACTGAAAATCGGCATTTAAATGCAACTCCTGACAGTGGCCTTCCAATCAACTTACCAGCTGACATTCTAGTCATAGGCAACGCGTAAATCAGCCCTAAGTACTAAAAGTCAGAAGAGGCTTAAAATGTTCTGCGTCATGTTAAAAAGTTTCTAACGGTGTTATATTTGGTGAAATTTCGGACCACTTGTTTCAACAACGCGTCCCATCTGGTCACCTTCGACTTTTGGGCGTTGGTCTCTTTTATCTGGTGCCCATCGAACCCGATGAATATAGATAGAAAACCTCACCATCGATCGCCAAATAGCGTGCAGGGAATGAGGGTGGAAGCTTTCCCAGGGCCTTTTCTGGTCAGACGAACTGGGATAGAGAAAAACGGAATACATTATTAGGACGGAACGCGGGCGCTATTTTTGGCGGCGACGATGGTACGTGCTGAGAGACTAATGAAAATGTGTGGCCATGGCGACTGGGATTGAATCTGGTAGCAGCCCCGTTGGGCGAAATATCATTGAAATTGAGTTGTGCAACCTGTATAGGGTTTGAAATGCCAAGACTTTATACCAAAACTATTTTGACAATGGTTATTTCAAGGCATTATCATTATTCTAATGTTAAGCAAAACTATTACGTCTTGAATCGATTTTCATCAGATATAAATTTTCATTACAAATAACTAAACTGAATTATAATGCTGAGCAAAAAGATTTTGTTACACGTACTTAATTTGATGAAAATTGTCTTAGAATATTGCTTATGTATCCATAGTAATAATACTGTCAATCAAATGTAACATATCCTTTTTAAATTTTTGCTTAATTTTGAATATTTTTTTTAAATTGAATCCTATCTTTGAATGCCTTTGATGAAAATATATTGTTTTGAATAAAAATTGATTTAATGTGACCATCGCAGCCATAAAAGAATCTAATTTTTATATAGTTTTATCACAAACAACCGATATTGATTGTTTTTATTTCTATGTAACAATAAATGAGTTTTAATCAATGCTATTTAAACATAAAAGCATTCCTTTTCAACAGCCCAGCCTTCTTGAATAACGCAAAAAATAACAACTCTAATTTAGATTTGTAGCTTCCATAGAAAAGAAAAGTTGGTTACTCTTATATTACACAACCACTAATCACAACATTGCCCACCCTTAAACTTCAAAATACAAACAAAAGCTTAACCCTTACTTTCAGCGGTACACAACCCGTCATTAAATTCACATAAGATCAAGTTGGTTTTTTTTCCCCTCCACGAGTCGGTTTTATAAAGCGATTACTTAGAATGTTAATTTACTCTTGTTTTTAATCATCAGCTGTAATCGTAACTATAAAAATTTAATTACATTTAGCAATGGTTGGTTGGTTTGTACGCTCAACGACCAATGTTTATGCACAATGACGGCTAATCAGGCTGGAACTTACAGTTTAAAAGGATAACAGTGTCTTTTACCGGGATACAGGGTTTCAGACACTACAATCGTTGAAACATTGTTGCAAATGTTTTAGTAGCAATATCAATAAGTTAACAGTATAGTTATCTAACTTTAATGATAACAGTCCTGTAAAGTGAATGAAAAGGAGACAACAGTGTCTTTTACCTGGATACCGGGTTTCAGACACTACAATCGTTGAAACATTGTTGCAAATGTTTTAGTAGCAATATCAATAAGTTAATAGTAGCTATCTAACTTTAATGATAACAGTCCTGTAAAGTGAATGAAAAGGAGACAACAGTGTTTTTTATCGGGATACAAGGTTTCAGACACTACAATCGTTGAAACAGTGTAGTGTCTGAACAATCGTTGAAACATTGTTGCAAATGTTTTAGTAGTAATATCAATAAGTTAACAGTAGTTATCTAACTTTAAGGATAACAGTCCTGTAAAGTGAATGAAAAGGAGACAACAGTGTTTTTTATCGGGATACAGGGTTTCAGACACTACAATCGTTGAAACATTGTTGCAAATGTTTTAGTAGTAATATCAATAAGTTAACAGTAGTTATCTAACTTTAAGGATAACAGTCCTGTAAAGTGAATGAAAAGGAGACAACAGTGTATTTTACCGGGATACGGGGTTTCAGACACTACAATCGTTGAAACATTGTTGCAAATGTTTTAGTAGCAATATCAATAAGTTAACAGTATAGTTATCTAACTTTAATGATAACAGTCCTGTAAAGTGAATGAAAAGGAGACAACAGTGTCTTTTACCTGGATACCGGGTTTCAGACACTACAATCGTTGAAACATTGTTGCAAATGTTTTAGTAGCAATATCAATAAGTTAATAGTAGCTATCTAACTTTAATGATAACAGTCCTGTAAAGTGAATGAAAAGGAGACAACAGTGTTTTTTATCGGGATACAAGGTTTCAGACACTACAATCGTTGAAACATTGTAGTGTCTGAACAATCGTTGAAACATTGTTGCAAATGTTTTAGTAGTAATATCAATAAGTTAACAGTAGTTATCTAACTTTAAGGATAACAGTCCTGTAAAGTGAATGAAAAGGAGACAACAGTGTTTTTTATCGGGATACGGGGTTTCAGACACTACAATCGTTGAAACATTGTTGCAAATGTTTTAGTAGCAATATCAAAAAGTTAACAGTAGTTATCTAACTTTAATGATAACAGTCCTGTAAAGTGAATGAAAAGGAGACAACAGCGTCTTTTACCGGGATACAGGTTCTCAGACTCTGCAATCGTTGAAACATTGTTGCAAATGTTTTAGTAGCAATATCAATAAGTCAACAGTAGTTATCTAACTTTAATAATAATAGTCCTGTAAAGTGAATGAAAAGGAGACAACAGCGTCTTTTACCGGGATACAGGTTCTCAGACTCTACAATCGTTGAAACATTGTTTCAAATGTTCGGCATCAAGAAGAAAGAAAGATACAATGATGCGAACAATGCATAGAGACTGTCATCAATCAAGTTTTAAAGATTAACAAGTTGCTGTCTATCAGGCAATGGATGAGACTTCAAACCGTACTTGGGAGCTTTGTTTTTTCTTCTTTTTTTTCTTTCTAAAAGATAATTGATTTGGCTGTGGAAATCTCCATGAAAAGGTTTACACAATGTAACAGAATTGTTGATATGAATAAATTTTGTCCTTTCTAGATTATAAAGTGTAACTCGTAAATTATTTTTTGGGCAAGTGGTACTTTGATGTAGAGTGCATTTTTTATAGTTTATTTCTTAAAATGTTGTCACGGAAAATGGAACTTTCTGAACAAATTCGTTATAGTACTCGAGTACTATATTTAACACAAAGTGGAAAATATTCCATTATAGAATTTTATAGTGTTGTTTTAAAAAACTTTTATATTTTTTTCCTTTGAAGTTATAAGAATTTTCAAATGGTATTAGTAGCAGATCATGGCTAACTCAAAATTCAGAATCTATAAAATACTAGTATTTATGTATTAAACTATTTGAACACAAATTTTTTTCAAAACTTATATTTTTTGTATTTTAAGTTTTCGTATGAACTGAATTAAAATTTTATTTTATATTCTAAAAAGTGCTAAATTTGATTATAAGTAATAACCGAGAACCCCTCCTTTTGAGTGAAATTTAATAAATTCATTTAAGTTGCTATCCTCGAAGTGAACCTATAGGTCTACATTTTAAGGAGGGACAAATACCTTCCCCCTCCCCCTCCCATAGTACACCCGTGCATTATCGCTTTTCGTTCAAAAGATAAAAAATTTCACGAGAATGGGGCACAAGAGGTGCCGCAAAAGTGCTTCCCTGGCAGAATTCTAGTGAACTCATCAGCATAATATGATAATTAAAAGAACGCCGGTACTGCGTTCCATGAGGGAGAACAAAGTGGGGAGGGGGTGATAGCAAACGAAAAATGCACTTCCCCGCAGTTGGCGTTTATGAATATAGATTGAATGCTGCATGGCGCCCGTTATGCTGCTGCTTCCCCACCATGCGCAGACGACCGGCGTTTCGAACAATCCCTGTGCAGACGATTTCGGGCCGCACAACTTCCCGCCCGGCCGCAGACGATACAGCCCTCTCCGAATTGTCTTCAGAAGATTCTTCTCGAAAAGAACAGCCCAAGATCTTCGAAGAACCGTCCCCTTTTACTTTTGCGTGGTAAGTAACTCCTCTACGCCCCTTTTAAAAGGTAAATTTTCTCGTCAAACGATTTCAAGCAATATCGTCTGTCGTTTTTGGTCGTGCCGTTGGACGAGCCACGAACAAATATGGCGTCGGCCTCCCCGACGACGGACGCGGGAAATCGTTTGCAGTGAAAATCGTCTGCTGCGGAAAATGAAACAATATAATGTTTCATAATTTTTCTTTTAGCTTAAATTCTTATTTAACAAAACGTAACTTTTTTTTCCCCCCGTTTGTCATTTTAGTTTAAGTTCAGTGTTCGAATATTTCGTTTTTGAGGGGGTTGAAGGGATGTTCCAGGGAGACCGTTCCTGCTCAATGCGTATTATTGATTTTATGATACTTTGACGACTGCATTACTTTTGTGATCCCCGTAGCTTATAACTTAACGATCTATGTAATTTACAATCTCTGTTTAGTCCTTTTTGTAGCTTATGTTAGTAGTCAGCTTTTTTAAAGAACTTGTTAGGAATTTGGTTTTAGGTGAGTTATTTTTTTTATTTGAAAGAAAGCTAGTAACTTGTTGTTAAAAAAAATATTGATTTTTCTAAACTTTTAAAATCATCTTCCTGTCTAGATACCCAGAATTAGAGCATTAACGTGGACATTTAACAATATCTTTTTACAGTTAGAAACATTGTTTTGATTTTTGAATATAAAATGAAATAGCTACATTTCTCTTTCACCGAAGAAATATGTTTAATTTTCTATTCAAATTTCTTGAATTTTTTTTAAAACCGTTGAAAGTTTGGAGTATTTTTCATAGTTAATATTTCATGATTATTTTACTGTTCTTTCGTGACAAATGAAATACTTTTTAAATTATATTTTATTGCGGGAAACTAATTAAAATTTTTTTATACAAACTCGGAAAGCAATTGTAAGCTTTAAAATTCACTTTTAACCAAAAAAAAATTCAATTATTTTCAGAAGTTTTTTTTGCCAAAATAAAAGGCAAATTAAATTATTCATTTACTCATTACTTCAACTGCCTCTTTTTTACCCAATCAAAATTAGGTATTGTCGATTCTCCAATCATTCTCCAACTCTTTTTTTTTCCCCCCAAAATGCAAATTCCTTTGAATCAATATTCTGACATTTGACACAGAGGGCATTACGTCATTGCCCTTTCGACCAATCATCGCGAACCTATTCATCATAGTCACTTCCCTCTGCTCTATTTGATTGACAGGAGAGATGCTTTTGAACCCGCCCTGTTCGTGTAGGTGTGTCAATCAAAAATTACAGAGATGGGAAAAGAACTAACTTAGATGTCAGTAAGTTGACAGGATGTTGACATTTAAAGATAAGGATGTCATTTTGGTTCTTTTTTTTTTCTTTTTTTTAATCTTAAGATGTACATTCTATGAATGATGCAGATATTGACTCTTTTTTTTTATTTGTTTATTGAGTTTGAAATTGCTTTTTCACTGACTTGAAGATTGATTTATTATGTTTGTATTTTTAATATTATGCTACACTGTGTTATTTTTGTTTAAAACAATTTAGAAGATCTTATGTTTTTTAAAAAATAAATTCATACATAATAACATTTTGAATAGTTTGATTTCATAATGCGGTAGAGAAAATTTCTCGTTGAAACTTTCTATATTTAATATATCCATTCAAAATGGTTCATAACTATTGAGATTATTTATCATAAACAGAAAATGATTTTTTTTTCTTCAAAAAGTAGCTTTGATAAGTAGTTTTTTTATTATTTCTATTGTTCTAGGCTTATTCTTTGAGAGTGGGTCCACTTCAAAGTTCAAAATAGTTCATAACTATTGAGATTATTTATCATAAACAGAAAATGGTTTTTTTTTTCAAAAAGTAGCTTTGATAAGTAGTTTTTTATTATTTCTATTGTTCTAGGCTTATTCTTTGAGAGTGGGTCCACTTCAAAGTTCAAAATAGTTAATAACTATTGAGACTATTTATCAAAAACAGAATATGATTTTTTTTTCTTTTTGAAAAGTAGCTTTGACAAGTACTTTTCTTATTACTTCTATTGTTCTAGGCTTATTCTTTGAGAGTAGGTCCACTTAACTACTAGTTATTTAAACTATGTAATATATAAATACTACTTAAACTAAAGATACTTCTGCATTGGTCACTATTTTAACTAAAAATTTTAATACATGTTTTGCTGACTTTAAAATTATTGATTTTTCTTAATCAAATTAGGAAATTTGAAGAAGTAAGAATGGGAAAGGAAAACCCCTTGCAGATTTTTATTAATATGATTATAACTCTCTTTAAACTAAGCCTATCTTAGAAGAGTTTCATAAATATACTGTAATTTTATATTTATATGAAATGCATTAATTTTGATTTCATAAAAAATTTCAAACTAGAATAGTTGATTTATTAGTTGGGAATACCAATATATATTTGTGTGTTTTTCCAGTTTAAAAATTGTCAATATTTTTTAATTCATTCTTCATTATTAAATTGTTTCCCCTTTTTCACTTAGTAGTTTTTCAATTATTTGACATTTATCAAAACAAATCATATCAATAAACACAATTCAAATTCTGTATCTCTTATCAATTTAAGTCTTTCAACAAAAAATACTTTGAACTATAGCAGTAAAACAGATGCATTGCTCATAACACAACGTTTAGCGTGTGCTAGCTTCTAGACCGCGAGGTTGCGAGTTCGAGTCCCGTGTTAGGCATGGGTGTTTGTAAATGTATGTTGGCTTGTCTAATGACGAATGTTTCGGCGCATTATAGCCCTCGTGTTGCTGACGGCGCCAGAAAATCTGAATACAACCATAACACAATGTTGCAAAAATAAATCTAATCACTTAATTTTTAAAAATTTGACCATAAAATTCACATCTAACAAAGTCCAAAAGTAAAGTCTTATTATCTTTACAATTGCATCAAAATAATTGAACAAATAATAAAAAGAAAATCCCGTAATGGTCACTTGCTTCACCTCAAAGCATTGCAATTGCTAAGTTGTTTGAACTCTTCTTTCTAAGAAGAAAAATAGTTCACCTCACTGTTATGATAATAACTGTTATCTGTTGGTGATATTAGTGTTTTATTCCTTACTTTGGGAGGGTAATTCAATTCGAAACAGTATTTATAGGCGAATGTCTATTTTAGACAATAGCGCAGTAAAGACAAAAGATTATATTATCCTAAGTATTTTATACGAACAATGCAACAATAGAAAACGTTTTGTCCTCTTTGGTTGTTCCATTAGGAGTCTTTGTCCACACATTTTAATTTTACATCTTATGTCTCATCGAACTTTATATAAACGTATTTCTTTTTTTATATTCTTATTTCTTATTTTAAAAACTGGTGGACTTTTAGAATTTAATAGAAACATAAGAAAATGCATTTTAGATAATTTATTTTTTCTCTATTTAAATGTTTTTCGTAAAGGTTACTTGGTGTGCATAATCAGTGTTTTCTCTCATACGAGACACAAATGCGATGACCTCCTGTTGGTCGGTCCTTTTTTAACATGGATTCGTTTCAGCAATCTATATATTGATTCAATGATCTCTTGACGTAGTTTATCTTCATGTAACTTTTGCATAAAAATATACCAAACCTAAAATCTTCCAAATACATGAATTTAAGAAAATGAAGTATTTGATTCTTGAAGCAACTAAAAATATTTTTAAGCCAAAATAATAGTGTATTTTTAGTCTAAACATTTAAATGGCATGTATAAATGTTTGGCGTTGATAGAGTTATATTACGTCACTTAAAACTGTTATATCAGTAAGATTTTTGAAGAAATGTTAGTAGACAAAGAAAAGATATATTGACCATTTCAAAGTAATAACAATAATTTTAGAAAATTTTCAATATAATTCTTTTGATATATCTTGTATAGTCAAAAATTGGATTTGTTATAGGATTAATTTTTTTAAATTATTTGATGCGTATGCATTTCATCATTGGAAATAAAGTTTCAGTTATTGGCAAATCTGTTTAAGTTCAATAGTTAAAAATATTCTTTTAAATCTATTGATTTGCTATTTCTTTGATTTAATAAACATTTTATCTACTCTCACTCTGACTTCATTATATGTTTATTTTGATATTTTAAATTTAATAAATTTTAGAGTATCCCTTTATAAAGAGGAATTTATATTATGAAAATAAAAAACTGGAAACGTAACCACAATTATTTCAGTCTTAAAAACAGAAAAACAATCGAAGAATCTTTCTAAAATAATTCCACACTTTACTGTTTGTTTCTTCCTTTGTTCATTTCTCGAGATTAATTCGCCCACCAGAGGGCGTGAGACTCATTGCAAGTTCCCGCCATTTTCGTGTTCCACAATAGGTATTCATTGAGTGGATTTCCCCGCTTTGGGTTACTTTTATTATTTTGTTTTTTATTTCGAGGTGGGTCGAACGTTTTTTGTGTATGAAAGAAGTGAAGCGAAGAGAAGGAGGGGGTGAATCTCGACAGGCAATGATGGATTGGCTGAGGTTGTTCCCGGCGGCCCTCCCCTCTAAAAATGCCCCCCCCCCCTCCCCAGAAAAAAAAATCGTTGGAGTGGGGTTGGTTTATTCATGTTTTGTGGAAAAGTTAGAATGTGTTATAAGGGATCTGCCCGATATTGACATGATTTTTTTTTATTGGTTAACAATATTTTTGTCATTGAAATCTTCATATTGTTTTACTTTTAAAGGACAAATGATATTGTTTTGTGATTAACTCTAAAGATTTTATGATGGAAATGTTAAGAATCGTATATCTTTATAGAAAGGGAACTTTTTCACCAATTGCCTTAGAATTAGGTTAACCACTTACCAATCCTAATTTGGCTTAAAGAGCATTCACACACATTTCAGACTTAGCATTAGGAAAGCTCAAATCCACTTTTGCTGTCTGAGTGTAACCAAGAGTAGCTACTTTGTCTTAAGAAATTAAGATGTATGTTGATTAATTATCTTAGAAATGTTTGATACATGCATTACGCAATTTACACTAAAGCACCATTTTTAACTTAGGTAAATAACGGCATATCAATCTTTCCAGATAAAATAATTAACTCTGCCTACACTTGAAAGATTTGAAGTGACTTGGAAATATTTAAGATTGTGTTTTTGAGATGAGTTTAAAACTCTTAAAATGTCCAGAATGGCTTTTGATAAAATGAGATGTGATATGTCCTCGTAAGTTACAAGATATTCTTAATGTCATACTTAGAACTACCTATTTGTAGTATATGTAGTTCATATTTGTAGTATATGTAGTTCATATTTGTGGTATATGAACTACCTATTTGTAGTATATGTAGTTCATATTTGTAGTATATGAACTACCTATTTGTAGTATATGTAGTTCATATTTGTAGTATATGAACTACCTATTTGTAGTATATGTAGTTCATATTTGTAGTATATGAACTACCTATTTGTAGTATATGTAGTTCATATTTGTAGTATATGAACTACTTATTTGTAGTATATGTAGTTCATATTTGTAGGATATGAACTACCTATTTGTAGTATATGTAGTTCATATTTGTAGTATATGAACTACCTATTTGTAGTATATGTATTCATATTTGTAGGATATGAACTACCTATTTGTAGTATAGGTAGTTCATATTTGTAGGATATGAACTACCTATTTGTAGTATATGTAGTTCATATTTGTAGTATATGAACTACCTATTTGTAGTAATCAGAATTCAGACGTTTTCTTAGGTTTTTCTCGATTGACCGTGGTGTACTTTTATCCCGCGCCTTTACTGGTTAAGCAGTGAAACGACATTTACAGAACGACATTGCAACTTGAACTTGGAGAAAATTATTTTTTTTGTAAATTATAGGTCTTTTAGGTTAATTATACATTCCATACTTGATTCTGATCATGTTTTAGAAATTAATTCCTATCAATCGGCGAACTATGAACCATTTATATTCCCTAATTTAGCTTCTGAGAAAAATCATTGAATTTCATAATAAATAGATAATAAAGAGAAAAGAAAAAGTTATCTTAACTAAGCTAGAGTTTGTCTCAGATGTTTTAGCAGGGTTCTGTTTTCGTGAATTTTAATAATTTTTGTCAAAAGAAAAAAAAAATAATTTTAAGATTATTTTTTGAAGAATCGAAAATCTACTTTTCTAAATAAAATTAATCGAGCGTGTCAAAAATGAAAGTTTTTCATCTGAAGATATTTTCATTCAATAAAATCTACAAGTAATAGTTTTAAAGACATTGTTTTAAATCTGGAATCTTTTTGCGCTCCTTTTTCCAAATGGAAGATTTTGTGAAGAAATTCTTTTTGTAGACATTCCATAGTCTACTATTTAATCAATAAAACCGTAAATAAACTTCTTTTTGTATATTCTTAATGAGAGATATATACATCGGTTTTTATTTAATCAGGTATAGCGAACTCCTTGCAATTGGTATAACTGCGATGAGTTTAGGTTAAAGTTCACGATTTTTCAAACTTTTCACGTATTTTAACGACCAATGAAGAATACCTAAACAACCAATGAAGAATACCTAAACAACCAATGAAGAATACCTAAACAACCAATGAAGAATACCTAAACAACCAATGAAGAACCTGCTTTCAAAATGTGTCAATTATTGTTATTGAATGGTGTAAGTTTATTTTTCGGTAGAAGTGTTTAAAAGCAGTCCGAATATCAGCAGTACGCCTTTGGAATATATTCTTTTATCTGATTGGTTCCAACTGTAACGGATCGCAGCTGTTGGGATCTTTACAGCTGTCGTCTTACAGCCGTTGGCAAAATGAACAATGCGATAACTTCCCTCAATTCATTTTTTTTAATGTTGCGATTCAAGGGAGCGTAACACGTTTTATTTCAGATTTGAAAATTATTTCGTTGCACACAAATCCTATTAAACTTATTTATTTTATTTTTATTTCAGTAAAAAAAAAAACCTTGAAGTATTTTTAGTATGAAATGGGCTTTGAAAATTAAAAAATTAACTAACTTAAAAAAAATATATAATTTCGTCATTTTTTTAAATAAATTTTTGATATTCTATTTAACACTTTAAATTTCTTTTAGCATTTTATAAAATTAATTTTCTGAGTCGAATCTGCATTCAATAAGATTTTATTTAATTTCCAAATAAGGTATTAGAATATCAGCTATTGATTTTATATTGAATTTTCATTTTAAAATTAAATAGAATATATTGTATAGTTGAGAGAGAATCTGGTATTAGAGGTAATATTTTGTAATTTTAAAAATTTTCTAGTAATTTGTACTTTCAAATAAAAATAATCTTATTTAATTTTGTTTTTTATTAGAAATGCATTCGATTTTTTATGTTAATCAAATACTTAAACTCTAGTTATTTCCCTAATCTTCTATTCAGCTTCCACTATTCTTAGTATTGATTAGTTTTTTTATACGCGATTTTTTCGTCTGGTATGGTTATTACATATTCCATTTGCGATTTTCGTCCATATTGTGGATTTTAATTTCCATTAATCAGCTAACTATTATTAATACATATTTAATATTATCTAAAGAGATGGATAAAATATTTGATGATTAAAAGAAAAAAAAGTGAAAAAAATAATTTTAAACCAACTTTCTCCGCAACAGTAATAAACCTTAAAAAGAAGCATAAAAAGTCTCGTTTCAAATAACACAATGTCGTTAAAGCTATTTTCGTTCGTGAAACTAGGAATGCGGAAACAAATGCGTGTTTAAATGATGCTCGGCTCTTTGATAAGCGGATATGACGTCATAAAAAACCGTTAGTCACATATAAACTGTTTCACGGCAGCTCGTTAACTGTTAAAGATGAAAAGGAAAATGAACTTGTTAATAGTGGAGGATAGTACTTTTTATCTTTTTTTCTCTGCAGTAAGTATGTCATTATAATGTGTAACGATAGTATTTGCTGCGTAAATAGTCATTGGAAAAAGAGTGACAAATTGAATAAATTTTTTATTTAGAAGCTAAAAAGTAATAGTAAAAGAAGTGTTAGTGTAGTGGAATGTGTGCTTTAATTTTTTTTTTAGATAGTCTACATTTTCGCTTGAGTTTTTATAATAAGGTAGAATTATCTATTTTATTTGTTCATAATTTCTGGTAAAATATAAAGTTATTAAATTTTTAATAGTAAAGTAAATACATAATATTTTATTTCTTCAATGAATGCTTTGGATACAAAATTGCTTAAATGAATTTTTTTAAATATTCTATTTCAGAGTTGAATAATTATGGAAATTTATTGAGCAAAATTCAAAGTTGCGCTAACACTTTCATCATTTATTAAAATATTAAAGAAAAACCTTTACATTTTAATCAAGTATACTCTCATTAAGGTGGCTTTCTTAAAACAGTTAATGTTATACATTGCAAATAAGCATAGAAAATTAACAGTTAAGTTATTAAGTAATTTTTGTTACACACTTTTTTAATGTAATTTTTACTTAACTGTAATTTTTGTAATTACAGTTAAGTAATTTTTGATAATAATTTCGTAACATGTAAGTGCAAAGTTTATTATTTACTTAATTACTTAATAGTAATTTCAAAATATGTGGGAAAAAACCCCTCCAAAATGTATATTACTCTATGCATGTTACAAAAATTAAATTTTTTTGTTAGATACTTTGTATAAATTAACTTTATATTGCATCTCTTTCCACACATCAAAGCATTATGATTTTAATGCTAGTCTACTTGCATAATCAAAAGTAAGATTAATTTTAATGTTAGGCGCATTGCCTTAAGTCCATTTTCGCTTTCAAAGGCGCCTTTTTTATTACATACCTAAGACTTTTAAATTTTGCATAAAATTCGTGACCATCTAATTTCTTCTTCAAAAGAATCCAAGACCAGCCTCGGCTGTTATCGAAACCGTGAATCACAAATAACTGCATGGAAATGTTATTTCTTCATTGTCGGTTTTTTATTATTATTAAGATCAAGGATAAACCATATAAACTCCTAAATACTGCTTTTATTTGTAATTTTTTTGCCAAAATCCTCCCTTTCTTCTTTTGGCATCCTGTACAGGAATTATAGGGAAGAAGTTCCAGAGCCAACCCTCCTTCTCCAAAAAACCACCAACACTGGAATTAGCCAACAGCTCTCTGCTACATTGTTGCAACTTTCTCCTTTTGTGATTAAAGCTTCGGTTGCAATAGATCCACGTAATCAACAGTTACACACAACCGATTCCTAGGATAATTGCGGGCAAATAAATACACAGAAACGTCTGAAATAGCAAAATAAAAAAAAAAGAACCCGATTGCACAGCGAGATCTTTTTTGTAGCCAAATTTGGCGGTGATAATCATAGTGAGTGGAGTTTGATGGGTGGAGTTGTGGCATGATGTATGGGATTTAAATTCCGCACGACCGGCCAATTACGTTTCAGTGCCGGTGCGAATTATTAATGCTTATTCAGGATATGGGCTATTTGGTTTTGGCGATTGGGCGTCACAGAATAAGAGACCTGGCGGAAAAAATTGTATCAAATCCTGGAGATTGGTTGCGAAAGGAATGGTGCCTAAATTGCATGTTGCCCTCTATTGATGGAGATTAACAAAGTATCATTTTTTTTTGGCTGGCCTTGGTCGTTTAATTTGGGGGAGTAGAAATCGGGATTCTGATATTAAAAAGAAAATTGTTTTAGTGAGTTGGGAATGTATTCCAACGATAGATAGTAGGTTTGACCGATTGTTGAAATTAAAAAGAAATTAATGAAATGTTGAACGGTTTTGCTGATCGGAACGGAATTTTAGACTTTTGTCAAGTTTCACTAATTAATTGTGATAGGGATTTTTTTTCTTTAACAAACTCTAAAATTATTTTGGCTTTTGGAGATTGATTGAATTACTTCAGCTCTTAAGAACGAGTCTCCAGATAAGTTAAAAGATACTTTAAAATTATTGATTTCAATGTAGGGTCCTTTGAAATATTTTATAAGAAACTAATTTGGCGTTGAACCGTAAACATGTTGGTGATAAATTAAAAACTTTAGCTGATATATTGTGTTAAATGTAACAGAATGAAAATTAAATAAATACTTGCCAATTAACTCCATCTAATCTTTAATGAACCAAAAAGTTGAAGTCAAGTAAATATATTTCTCTTTCACTTGAAAAAAAAAGTTGATAATTATGGGACAAAACTAAATTGTTTAAAAAAAAAGTTTCTGTTAAATTTAAAAAAAAAAAAAAATCTTTTTCGAAAAAAAGTTAGGATCCGAATTATAAAAGAATCTTAAACACTGCTATCTTACACAAGAATAAAAGTATAGTAAATGTGAAACACTTATTGGTTTGAAATTGTATAGGAAATCATATATTAAACTGATAACCATTCACTTGAGTTTGAGCATTTTTAAAAAAAAAAAATCGTTTCTTATATAAACCATTACTATTCATCCATCTAATGAATTTAATTTGAAATTTATATGTTTGCATTTTATTAGTGAGTAATGGTTAAATATTGAAGTTTTTTTTTCCTATAAGTTTATATAAATCTTTACATCTTTTAAATTAGTTTTATTAAATAAAATTTTATCCACCAGGCAACTATATAAAATTTCCATTGCATATCTTGATTCAGTACTTTCCATCAAATCATCTAGCATAATTATTTGTAAAATAGGCATGAGACGATTTATTGATAGTGACATTTTAACAAATTATTGGCTTTGTGCCATTCTGACACTGTTCAAAACGTCTTCACTTGATATCTACTTTTATTTTAACTTTTTATCTCTAGATGGCAGCACTACCCAATATCTCAATTGTCTTATTTTCAAAATTGCGTTTTTTTGCATGGCGTTTTCACATTATATAATAATGCGATAGTTGACATTCATCAGAACTGATTACTTCTTTATTCTTTTATGCCTTTTTTTTTTATGAGGCTAATAACTTTCCTTCTGCGCTGTAATCACATGAATGCAACAATCTCTGAAAACAAAGAAACCACCCATTTACGATTAGTACACCTGCTACAAATATGCAAACAAAACTATAAAAGTGATATACCAGAGTTTGAATTCGATTTGATAAAATATGTAAATATATGAGAGAATTTGTGTCTGCATTTTTTCTCACAATCCTTATTAATAAAATATTTTTCAAGTAAAAAAAGTAATATTTTTGTACTTAAAATTTAATTACAAACTCTATCATTGAATAAATAATAACCACAAATTTTGTAATTTATAATAAATAAACCATTGTGAAGTCAGGTGTACAAATTTGAAAATTAAAAACTAAAATCCAAAAATCTCTACAAGATACAGAAATTTGAAAAATAGCAATTCAAATTTGAATATAATAAATTGCTCTAATTGATTAAAAAAAAAAAAAAAAAAAAAAAAAAAAAAATAGCCAGAGTTAGTATTAATTTCAAACATCAGCTTGAACGAAATAGTATTATTAATATTTACACTTCAATTTTATAGCTACTTTAACTAAAAAAAATATATATAATAACTATTTTTACAGAATAGGATTATCGCATTGAATAAATTTTTATCCACAAAATCATCAATTCTTTAAGTAAACAATAAATAATTAAAAACTAAAATTTTGCTTAAAATATGCTAAGCTGTAATCAACTATTTCATTTTTATTACAAGTGCAGTTAAAAATTTATAATATATTTATAAATAAATTTATAAATATATTCAACTACGATATGTATTGGTAATCCTTTAGATGGTTGATCCCTCGAGGGAAAAAAAAAAAGGGGGGGGGGGGTGAATGATTTCCCTTTCAACCAATCATCAGGGAGAGGGGTTGGGTGATGTAATGGACTTAAGTATTTGATAGGTGAGTCACTTTGGTTCAATTTCCTGAGAGGAGACCAATTAAATGCTCAGCAAGATTCAACCCCATTGGATTTCTTTCTTTTTTGGGGTGAGGGGGGGGGGGGGGGAGTTCAAAAGGTTGAATAAAGTGTAATAAGCTGTTCAGGAGCCCCTCATTTAAATGCTGCGAATTGTGTTTATTTTTACTATTATTGGAAATTTCCCCAGTTGTTTTTATTTAACTATGTCCCAAGGGAAATTGCAGCAAATATCATTCAATTTGAACAAATCAATCGACTTTGAAATTTTCCCTCACATAACTTTTCAAGTTGGGGTTGTAAACAAAGTAGGATTTTTAGATATGATAAATACATAAAAATATTGAAGTTAGTAAACTGAACCCAAATAATTGTTCAAAATTTGCTTAATGATTATTAATTTCTTTTTTGATTTGAAATTAAATGAAAATATGCTCATTTTTTGTAACAGTTAGAAAGCCAAAAGAGTTTAAACTTTACAGTTTATTAAGAATTAGCATGGCCTTCTAATCACATAGAGCTAATGCAGTATTTTGAGGATTAATAGCATTAGCAAAGATTTTTTTCCAGAGATTTGCATTTTTTAATTATCATAAACAAGGCAAACCTTTAATTTTAACTCAAATTTAATTACAATTATACCTTTTAAACCGAACATAACATTTAATTAATGATAGTTGTCATTTTTTGCCCAACAGATGTCGCTCCAGAAACTGGAGAATGAAATTATAGCAACTATTCTTGATAAATTAAAAGTAAAAAATCTATGATCTAATCTATGATAAGCTAAATCTTAAATCAGCTCCTATCATTGTAGTAAGACATGTTACAAAAAACCATAAGTTTTTAAATAAATCTTTTCCAAGCAAAGTGATTGGGAAAATATTACATTATGTCTACTGGGCATAAAACCAATAGTCACACCAGTTCAAGTAAGTATTATTTCCCATACTCGCAGTGTTACAAGCTTCTAGCCCAGTGTTTTTAAAAATTACTTATTGTAAAACCTTGGAATTTGTTGAGTAGGTACGAAAATGAACACTTCTTAATGAAGTGACATTAATTAAAAACTCGAAAATAGCGTCTAATATATTTTATTTTATATTTGAAATCTTTACGTGAATGCATATGCATTGACTCCACCTGGTTTTGTCTTTTACTATTTTAATTTTCACTTATAAAAGATAGACCTTAAATGGAAATAATTTTTGTTATTTTCTTAATAGACTGAGAGGGCGACCCCATTGGACCCCATCGAACATCATTCTGATTTTTTTAAAGAAATTAAAGAAAAGTGTGTAGATTACGAATCCACTGGTCTGCAGTGGCAAAAATGACCGAAACTGGTCAAAAATCGTCTTTTAATAAGTTGAACTAAATCCAATTGCCAAATGCGCCATAACTTGCCGAATAATGAGCATTTTTTTTTTTTATTATTTGGTAACCCTCACTCTTTAATTTTCAATTTAGAAGGTTGCAGACGATTGGGATGTGTGGCGATGGCTAACTTGTATCATTCACAAATGAGCCAAATTGGCAATAAACATTACGTGACTGATGACGTAACTGGCCAATTTGGCTTACTTTTAAAAGATACCAGTTTTCCGAGCCAGAGATCAGAAATCGTTTGCGCTTTTTCTCATTGAAAATCAAAATGCAGTGGGTTGCCAGACGAAAAAGTTTGTTCTCTTTTTGGCAAGCCATGACATATTTGGCAATCGGATTTTAGTTCAACTCATTCCAAGTCGATTTGTGATCAGTTTCGGCCATTTTTGCCACGGCAGACCAAGTGGATTCCTAATCTACTCTCTTTTCTCCAATCTCTATAAAAAATTCAGAATGATGTTCGATGGGGTCCAAAAATTGCAGTCGCCTCTCGGACTATAGCGAGTATAGGGAATGATCCTTACTAGGACTATACTAAACTTCAACTTAACTAGACATCACTTAGACGATAGATCGTCCCAGTGCTCATAGGTATTTAATCCATTTTGGCGGAGTGAAGACATAATGTTCGCCAAACCTTAGAGCCTTTTGTTCTGTTGTGGTTTGGCGAACATTATGCTTTCACGCCGCCAAAATGGATTAAATACCTATGAGCACTGGGACGATCTATCGTCTAAGCGATGTCTAGTTAAGTTGAAGTTTAGTATAGCTCTTTTTCTTGCACATTTTGCTTCACCGAGGCACGTGCTATTCTTTAGCAATCAACTTATAACACACAGATGTGCAGGAAACTTGCAGCAAACAGGAGGAAAAGTTATGTTATTTGTAGTTCATCTTGTAGTTCACTTCCTTCCTCCAACTGGGAGTTGCCCGTAGTTTCAATCCAGATACTGATCATACTCGGGAAACGTCATCTAATGACTTGTTTGTTTCCCTTTGCAGATGAATATAAAATCGAGATGACACGGAATGACACTTATTCGCCATTCCTTTGAAAGGTAAGATGAACAATGGCTTCAAAGCAGATTGGTAAGTATTTTTTTACATGGCTTCCACGGCGAGTGTTATTCATGGTAATTGTTTGGTTGTTGCTGAAGAGAGAATTTTATCATTTCATATCCCCATAGAACTAATAATAGTAACTTCCAAATCACATGATCGACTCAAATATTGATTTAAAACGTAGATAATTTTTGCAACATTTCACAACTACATAGTAGTTGCTTTTAATATGAATTCATTAACAATTCGAAATTAGAAAATATTTCCTTTTAATTCTTAGAGTCAATTAGCATTTTTGTTTAGAGAGTAACATTTAAAGATAAATAATATTTTGTGTCTTTTGTCTAACCGTTAGAGCTGATAGAATCACGAAGCTAATTTTGATACGCTAATGGTAGAAAAATCCTTACTTTTTTAATATCTCCTCAAATTTTGTTATCCAGCAATTATTAATATATGGTAAGTGTATCTAAATTTCTTTAAATAGTTTGGCAGGTAATATACTTGTGAAAAAATTGCATTTTGTCTGTGAGGAAGAAAAAAACTGACTTAATATGCAAGCTTAAAAAAAGAGCTTCGATTTTTGTTTTAAGTTCCCTATTTTGAAGATTGGCAAAATTTAATTCACATTACTCTTATCGAGTCTATAATGATCTAGTAAAATTATGATGAACTAAACTACAATCAAATATATATTTTTATGTTAGAAATATTTTTAATATTAAATATAAACAAATAAAAACTATCTTTTTCAGTGAAAAAATTGTAATTAGTTTTATTTTATATCCATTACTTTCTTAAATGAATATCAACTTTTTGTGAAACCAATCTTTTCAAAAAAATCTTTCAGCTATAATTATTAATAATAAACTACTTCTACCCCCCTTAAAAATATTTTGCATGTGGTGTTTTGTAGCAACCTAGGGTCAGACGCATAATGAGTTTTCGCCGTAAAGGGATTTTAGAGTGATTGATTCCGTGGAGGACTTTTTGGCACTCTAAGTGTAACCTTTCAATGGATTCATTTTTTAAATATAGTTTTTCTTCTCGCGTTAGTTTCAGGGGATGATGTAAATTTTTATTATTGCAACCTTATATATATTTAGATTCTGTTACCAATAGTCACTCTGCTTCGGTTTTTGATACGTGTCGTATTTTATTTGTAATTTGAATATTTTAAAACTATTAATGATGGGACAATTATTTGAACTTCAGATTAGTCTTGTCAAGGGGGTTTACTGACCTCATGAGAATGGCTTGAACCGGATTTTGAAGTTGAAACTGCATGGCAATTTATTAAAGGAATTTTCTTTAAAATTTAAATTTAGTAAAGGATTTTTATCTGTAACGGTTCGTCATATGTCTTCTAGAAGCAGACTTATAGTAAGTTCATTCTTTTTCTCTACGTGGTTGTTTTCTGACTGTATTCACCAACATTCACTCAGACGACTTGATTTCTAACTCATTTAATATTAAAAATATCTTTTCAATGATGGTCTAAAAACATTCCAAATTATAATCTTTTTGTAAAAAATAAGAATTTATTGGCGAGTGGGAAAAAATAAGACTTGATGTTTTTCGATGGGGGGGGGGGGGGAGAAATGACTACCAGGACAAAATGGCTTGTTGGGGTATTGGTGAAATGGTCCAGATTTGTCTATCAATTTGTAATTCAATATTTCTAGATTTTTTTTTTATATACGCTCTACATTTTCCCCCCCAAGCTGGTTAGGATACTTATTTAATAAAATGTAGAGAACTTTTTTCGTAATATTTTTTTTTTTTTTTAAATCCTAGAATAATTATTAAGAATGTTTATATTTTCAGCTGAGGGGGATGAGATTGCATACGGTGTAGTCTAGCCGTTCGTAAACTACCCTGTAGATCCGGGCTTTTGTAGACTGCTTAGCATTCAGAAGCTCGTCTCTACAGGTATATTGCGAATGCAGCTGATTGCAACTCAACACTTTCGACTACTGTCATCGGGTCAAGATAGCCGATGCCAGTCTACGACTGACGTTATTGGAACATGTTCAACAGCCGTCATCGGATCGAGGAATGGAGTATGATGTAAAAGACGGAAGTTCGGAAGACTGGTTTTATAACAAGATGTTGATGACTTTTCAGATACTCGAATAAGTATTTTACATTTATTTTCGTGCTTTTTCGTTAAAGGAGGCCGTTGATACTTCCAAGTATAGTACGGATTCTGCGCCAAGAATTGTTTACATAAAACTGCGAACCAGTTTATGGCAACCATGGGCAGTTCACTTGTTGTTAAAAAATGACGGCTGCTGCCATTTATTGGCGAGAATCGCCTTGGTGTAGATTCCTTATCGTACATGGAAGTTTTATCTATATTTAGTATATTCTCAACGGCCCCCTTTAACGAAAAGTACTATTATTTTTTTTATGCGAAAAGATTTAAGTATATTTAAAAGTTAATTTATAAACGATAATATTGAAGTAACGTGCATTTCTTTCTCCTCGCCAGTTTCTATGGAGCAAAACATGTTTTTTCATCTATCGCTTTCTGATCTGAAGCAACAGAAATAAATGTTTTTCTGAGAGATATGCAGCGTCATCTAACGCCCGCGTTTTTATAATGAAAGTTTTTATTTTTAAAATGTTAACAATAGAATTTTTTTTTCAATTTCATAACTTTTGTCGGTCACCTTGAAAAAACAGAAAAGTGAATGTAGAGGCTTTTTTTCTTGAGACATGCATGATTAGTTAAGACATTATATTGTTAATTTTAAATGACTTATTTTATAATGGTTAATACATTTCCTTTTGATACGCCTTGATTTAGTGTTAATGCATTATTAATTTCCTATATTGAATATTTTATTACTTACTGAGATATTGTCTAGTACTTGAATATAAGTTTATGTTCACTTATATTATCGAAAAATATAATTTCAAATCCTATCAGCAAATTTGAAAATGGAACTTGGTTCTTTGCTGCTGTAAGCAAGTACTATGTCTGAATCGTAATTGTAGTCACGTACCAAAATTAAACTCTTCAAAAGGCATACACCAGTAATTTTGTTTTTGAAGGTATACTAAATTTATTAATATCCAGTAATAAGAAAAGTATCTCAAAATTTAGTATATCTAAAATGCAAGAAATTATCGTTTTTTTTAAAAAAAATCCTAATTAAATCGGAAAAAGTAATCTATTTTTTTTATGCGAAAATTACGACTTTTGCCAATTAATGTCATTTTTCTTCAATTACTTTATTTTTAGAGAACGTTCATACTAATGTTTTTGCATTGTAAATTTCTTGAAATTATTTGCATTATTGTAGAAGTGTAGTCATTAGGGAAATATTAATGAAATTTAACCCTTCCACCCCTCCCCACTCTCGGGACACCTACATTTGGCATTTTCAGTTTTCTTCACCTCAACAGTGAGAAAAATTCATCTTTTGCTTAATTTAAGTTGGGAATATTTTTCATGGCTGATGAAGAAGCAAATTGCACGGAATCGGCATAAGATGAAAATTTTGTTATTGCTAATAGTTTCTTGCCTATTTTCCAAAACCAACCCTCAATGACTTTTTCTATTCTTTAAACTCTGTTTAAATTGGAGGTTACAATTTAGTTTC
The DNA here is from genome assembly GCA_963978545.1 of Linyphia triangularis. NCBI lineage: Eukaryota > Metazoa > Arthropoda > Arachnida > Araneae > Linyphiidae > Linyphia > Linyphia triangularis. The sequence continues at coordinate 92,832,057 of OZ021727.1, forward strand.
GAAAAACTGGCCTTCCACTCATTCTGTGGATAGTTTTCATTTACAAATCATTTATATAGCAGTACACACCACATCGGAAAAAAAATAAAGATTTAATATTAGAATATTTCACTTCTTCAAACTTGAAATATTCATTGTGCAAATATCTCTTGAAAAGCTATCACAGGAAACTGATGATAGTTGAGGGACTGATAAGCAAAGGGGTCTAAGTGACTTTTCTGAACTTTAGAGAAAATACACTTTGAAGTTTCATATTTGCATTAAATTCTATGGAATTACTTGTTCTAATACTAACATCTCGAATGAAGATATCACTAGCTGTTTTTTCATATACCCATTATGATTTTTTTTTGTATATATTTCTAGTTTCAAATGCATGACTCATCGCCATTCATTAAAATAAATCACTTGGACTTATTTATTTCTCAGGCCCCCATTTAAGAATTTCAGCGATAATGTATATTATCGTATGTGAATTTTTTTTGGATATGTTAAACTCTTTTCTCTAAAAAGTCATTTGGTTCGCACTCTTATTAATCAACAGAACCATTTAAAACAGAATAAGAAGCTTATTTATTAAGTTTTGGAATTGCCAAATTTTTTAAAGTTTCTTTGCTTAACCTAATTCAAATTGTAAATATACTTCATTTATAAGAAGAATATAAAAATCTACTCTTAAGTTGTGTACTATTTTTGCTTCATGAATATTCCACATCTTTTAGCTTCATCGTTTTTTCCTTTAACGCTCAAGATTTCTTATTTGCACTACAAGCTTTTACTAAATTTCTTAAATCTTTTAACCCTCTCGCTGAGAGAAACACTTCGTGTCAGACATCTCTGAGCTTTGAAAAGAACGCTCATAATGCTGCAAAAAAAAAATGCTTGTATATTTCGCAGAAATGTGACATCTAACGCCCTCTGTTAGCCTATAAGTGGTTGTTTTTCTATAAGTAATCTAGACCGACCAAACGTTAGTGGTTAGCGTACTAGCTTCTAGACCGCGAGGTTGCGGGTTCGAGTCCCGTGATAGGCATGAGTGTTTGTAAATGTTTGTTGGCTTGTCAAATGACGAATGTTTCGGCGCATTATATCCCTCGTGTTGCTGACGGCGCCAGATAATCTGAAAACAACCAATCAACTATAAGTGGTCTAGTGGGTGTTTAATCTGGTTTCTAAAAGAGGGACTCTGTATCCCCCCCTCCCCCTCCCTACTAATAATGTTGAGCCTATTTTCGATTTGCATTGTCTTTGAAAGTTCTTGACAAATGAGTTTGAAATTTTCTATGTAGTTTAAATGAATCTTTGACAAGAAATTAGAAGTAAAATTTGGTTAAAAATATAATTTTTTAAAACAATTTTATAACTCCCCCCCCCCCCCTTCTCCCTCTCCAAAATTGCAAGGAGTTTTAAAAAAAAAAAAAAACTTTGAAAATAACAATTTCTTAAGCTCTGTTTAACCTGAAGGTCATGTACTACAACTTAATAAAAATGTAAGGGTACATCTCTGCTTGTTAGAAAAAGTACACTGAGGTTTTAAATATTACGTTCAGAAAAAATCAAAGTTAAATGTCAAATCTATGTAGTTAATAACCGTTTGCTTGTTTTAAAACAAAATTTAGCATGATTCTCATTTGAGTACAAACTAAAGTAATACTTCGATTGAAAGAAAAAAAGATGAAAATCCTAAAATTGATTTTTATTTTTAGGGTACCGAGTGTCCTTAAAAAAGTTTAGATGCATGTTATCAATATTGGTATACTAATGGTGATCACAATTCTTCACCACAGACCTGATTCACTATTTCTCAAACGACATTGCTCACCAGAGTATTGCATAAAATTGGTGACAAATTGGATCTTGTTTAACGACACTAATGAATATTGATAAACAAAAGAAGATAGCATAACAAATAATTTTTTATTGTTGTACTTTATTATACCATGAAGCTTTTTCTTTAAAAAAAAATAAAAAAAATTCAAAAGTGTAACTGGTGAAGGATTCTAAGTTATCGGCTTTAAAAATTTAATTTTAGAAATACAATTTTTAATTGCCAATTAAACAAGCATATAAATTAAATGTTACAGATTATACGATAATTGCATTTTGAACTGATATTTCGACAACGTGTTCTGGAAAAGAATCGACCACAGGAAGAGAGTCTGACTTAAATTGTTGGTGATTTTCATTTGTATGTGCTTTTTTTCAATTGTAAATAAAACAAGTTTGACTTTATTCTGTTGTCTGTTTATTATCTGAATTTATGCTATTATACATTAGAAAATAAGTAAGTACACTAATACTATTCAAAGTAATAGGTCAAGTGTTAATATCGCATAAATAGTTTCTGTAAAGTAATGGTAAAACGAAAATAGCTTAGTGACTTAAAGAACTTGTATCTCTTGTACATTTACATCATAATAATTAAACATATATCTTGTAAAATTTTCTATAAAATCTTCTTTTTGAAATCGGTTCCCTAGTTTTTGAGTTTGCGAATTCACAAAACAAGTGGTTACTAAAAAAAAACTTGAATTCAAAATCCATTTTAAAGGCCTAACTCTCAGCCCTTGTGATGTTGATTAATATTATAGATCAAAATATTAAACAAAAGCTCTCTAAATTATACACTAATCAATTGTAGAATGGAATAGTATTGTTTAATGCTAGTTGAAAGAAAAGCTGAATTTATTACCAATAAATTGTTAGAATAGAATTTTATTAAATTACAATGGTTCTAGGGATTTCTGTTCTTTAAGCTCTCTAAAAGCTCTTTTTAAGGTCTCTTAAACCGCTCTGTATTATAGGGTTCTATACAGTTAATGTTAATTTGGCGTATTTCATGTACCTTTTTCTCAGAAGGTATTTGACTTAGAGGTCAAATATTTTTTTAAAAACATTTAGTAGACACTTGTTATTTTATTGAAGTTTTTGATTATGATTTATTTACTTTTTTTTTAAATGTATTTTCGTGAAAGTCATTCAAATTTGTAAAAAAATAACAAGGTTCATTATTTTTTTCCCCGTAAAAAGCCAAAACAAAACATGTTTTTAAAATAATAAAATATCACTTCAGTATATAACGATACATAAAAGGAATTTGTGGTAAGAATTTCAGGCAGATAGTTTGCGCAGTTTTTGAGAATTGGTACATGAAAAATATAGTTTTAAGAAAAACGCATTTTAAAGAAAGCTGTATTTACACTAATATAGTTACCAATTTTGTCTTCCAAAAATTATTATAAATACTTCTAGTTGAGGTATTATTACAAATGATGTATCCTTTAAAAGGGGAGAATTTAAATTTTGATAAACAATAATAAACTCAAAATCGATTATAAATTTTTGGGTACCAATTCACTTGAAAATAAACACATGGATTGCGAAAGTCGCCTTCACTAAAAGACTATTTCTACACACATTTTATAACGGTACGACAGGTCGAAGTACCATACAAATGCAATTAGGCGATTTCTAATGATTGAAATCCTCTGGTTAAATGGGGACATTTAAAATAAATACTTGTCACTTGGGAGCTATTATTGGAAAATGTTGCAAAGTAAAGCAATGAACTTGGAGTGAAAGTCGTTATCGAATATTCAAAGTCTAATTTAATGTTTTTTATTCCATCCAGCCGGCTTGATGGCAGTGGGGTTAGCGCTCTGGCCTAGATTGCAAAATGTGTAGTGGTTCAAATCATGAATCAGGCAATGACATTAGTTTTGGTTCGGAATCCACGTTAAGCTGTAGGTCCCAGCTTGATTAGCCGTTATTGTGGAAAAAAGTAGGTCGTTGAACTTAGAAAAACAACCAACTATATCGCTATGATTACATAGGTGACATTGGTTATTTTTCTTCATAAACAGAGCTTCCCAGTCTTATAAAATACAGTAAGTCAATTCTTCATTTTTTTGGTGTTTTTCGAGGAACATATTTCAAAATGATTTTTTATTCCATCATCACAGTGACATGGGTTTATTAGAATTCATATGCTATTCTTTGTTTCGCGGAACTAATGCAATATGTTTTGATGACATCATCTGTGAACGTACTGCTTAACAACTCAAATCAAATATCGTATCTAACAACACTAACAGAAGCTGATTAGAGAAATTCGAAATGATAATAGTGTGAAACTTTTTTTTATTATTAAATGTTCAAAACTATTTTCTTAACGTTTTCTTGCTATTTCCAACCTCACTTGTTGAATTTAACCTTAAGAACCCACCTTTTGCGTAAATTTGAATTTAGAATAAAAGCATTATTTCCATTAAATGTGTGCCAAAATTTAACGCATTAGTAAGTTTATGTCTGATTAACACTTCATACGTTTTAAAGTAATATATCATTAAAATTCGTTCGAGAAAATATTGCAATAAATTTGTGGGTTAGCGAAGTACAGTAGAATCTCGATTAACCGACCTAATTCGGACCAAAGGTAGGTCGGTTAAGCGAAAATTCCGGATAAAAGAGAGTTGTAAAAAACAATAAAAAGTAAATGATTTTCGTTTATTGAATACAGGACTTTTAATGTTTTTTTACTACATAACTGTTGGAAATGAGTTTTTGTTGCAATAATCTTGATAATCTTTGTTTCGCTGCTCTATCCTGGAGTCTTTCTGAAGGCAATAGTTCAGTTTGATCTGCATCCGAAGGTTACTTTAACCACGTCAGCTCTTTAGAAAAACAGTCAAAAGCCTCACCATTACTTATGTAACTTTAGAGCAAGGGAAAAGATTACGGTTTAAAAAAAAACAAATGATTTATTACTAATTTGAAAGATTTTTGATGTCGACTAAATGATTGCCGGTTAACAGAGAGTTCCGGATAAAGGAGGGACGATTAATCGAGGTTCTACTGTACTAACAATCTTTATTAATTATGGTGTCGCATGGAAACATGAATTGGTAGATAAGGCGACGAAATTTGAATTGTCAATATGCATGAGAATAAAAACTATGGGTGTGGAATATAGCCTAACTTCCCATTTTCTTAATACTGGTTCCAATTTGCCATAAATTTGTTTAATTTACTGTTTCATTTTGATATTATTAGTAATTTAAAAAGAAAAGGTATGTTCGACGATAACTATTACATTGAAAAAAATAAACAATAATGCAACCAAAACGGAGGAACTGACGATATGTTTTTCAATAAATATTACATAATCCTTTATTATAAATGAGACAGAGGATAAACAGTAGTTGATGAATGATGCTCAAGGAGAGACATCGTCTATCAACTTTTTACGCCGTAACCACATTTCTACAGAAACGTCAGAGAGCGTTGAGGTTTGAAACACCTTAAAAGGCATTACCACATTTTGATTAAAATTATTAGAGCCGCTTTTTGGCAAATGCAGAAAAATATAAATTTGTCAATGGAAGTTACCTTATTCATATTGCTCATGCTCAATTTTGACGAAACCTTTAACGACAAGTCCCATGGCCACCACAAACCCATTGGTATTGAAAATCGTCGGTCAATTCGTTCAGGACTTATGTTGATTACTGATAGACACACAGATATTTTTCTAGACCACTTTTTTAAAATTAGGGTGTTACAAAACGTGGAGAGTTGCAAAAAAATCTTAATATTTTTTCACCGAATGCAATACTTGCATTACCTTAACATATGAGTAGTTGAAATTAAAAATTACATAAGCTCTGAACTACAGATATTATTGGTTGGAAGAATAACCTTCCCGAATTTTAAAATTTAATTAATATTTTCATAGAATTAATTATTGGCAATAAAAAGATTTATCGAATTTCGTGTAAGTTTAATGTTTAAAAAGATAAAAATCATACTTGTAAAAAGTGGTTTGAATGACATTGAATTTTAAATTATGTTTTCGGAAATTGAATATTGACTACTTCTACGAATGGTGACTCACTTGTTTTAAAATTATGCCATTGTTCATTTGATTTCTGGAAAAGACAACCACTTTAAAATTAACGAGGAAGCAGAAAATACTAAGGGTGTGGAACATCGCACAGCTTTCAATCTCACTATAGTACTGATGTGGATTTGTGTCATTTACTATTTTTATATTTTCATCATTCATTTAGGAAAAATGTCTAGTTTGGCGATATTTATTGCAATAATTCTTGTACGGGTCTTTTTTTTTTTAAATAAATAAATAAACAAACACTCCAGCAAAATAGGAATTTTGGTGATATATTTTTCGATAATCCCTAAATCCTTATATTATCTTTCATTATTAGTGAAGATGAGGAGATAAGAAAAAATGATCATTGATGAGGTACACAGCAAATTGACATGTCTTAAAATAAGACACAAAAGGGTCTTAAACAAGTGGCACTGTTTTAAGACGAAAAATTATGTCTTAATCTTTAAGACACTTGAAGTTTCTGAAAATGGGGTATTTTTAGACATTTGAAGTGTCTGAAATGGGAATATTGTCAGACAGTTGATGTGTCTGAAAGGGTTGTTTATGTTACCTTTCAGATGTTGGGAAGCTAAAAATACATATATATTTAAATTAAAATGTAATAGAAATGTGCTTGTGTTAAATTACAAATTTTTATTAAAAGAAAAGTCAAAATTACAGTTTTATTACCATGTTGCACATAACTTTTTATTGACTATGTTTCACCATCCTGGTAAATATAAGCATGAGAATGTAAAATAGCAACACAACTGTTAATAATATGCACACAACTAGAAATATTTTCAAGTAAGGGAACTGGGACCTATTGTAAAATATATGTATTTGGACTGTAGACATTGTATTGTGGCTGAATCTCAAATAGAAAAAGTTTGGCTTCCAAGATTGTATCACAGTTTTAAGTTGTTTTTTACATGCCAACTTCAATGACAATTAACAAGCGTGATGTAAATACGAAACTAGTTTACAATATGCGTTGCATTGGCAAGTCTAAAAATGCTGCGGATACATTATGTAGCAACAATAATTTATTTTAATAATGGATCAATCAGTAATAATCTAATTACTCCCCATTTGGGAATTTAACTTGTTTATAACATTCCTATATAATAACACTACATAATAACAATAGTTATAATACTATGATGCTGCAATTAGTGCCGAATAGCTGAAGCAGATATATGGCATATGAAAAAAAAAACCACCTTAAAATATGCTTAAAAGATAAACAATTAAAATAGACGGCATTAGAAGTATCTGTAAGGAGATGGTTCAGAATATGAAGGTAGAGAATATTAAATTTGAAAAGTATGTAAGTTGCGAAAAAAAAAATTTGCGTTTCTGAAAACGTCGGTTTCCCAAATTTTGGTACAATCGTAAAAAAAATTGCCAGATATACAGTTGAAATTTGTTATTATGATTAAATAACATATTAGGTGTATACTAAAACTAAAACAATATTAAAATTTCTGTAATTTGAGGATGGGACCTTTATACAACAATTTTCCCTGTCACGGCGACACTTCGCTAATCGTTGAGAAGTCAAAGCAGAGAGGGCATTTAGAAAACCTAAAAAAATTTAAAAAAAGATGGAAAACATAAAAAAAAAAAAAAAAAAAAAAAAAAAAAATTTATATATATATATATATATAAAAAAAAAAGGGAATTAGAAGTATCTATAAAGATAACTGCTTCAAAATACAGAGGTGGAGCACATTAAATTTGAAAAACATGCAAGTTATCAACATTTTTATAGCTTTTCCCCGTTTTCCCCAAATGTCGATTTTCCAACTTTTAGTATGCTCATATAAAAAACTGTGCAAGAAATAGAATTGAAATTTTTCATGGCAATTACAGAACATCTAAAGTACATATTAAACAAAAATATTATTAAAATCTATGCAATTTATTTTTTATTTATTATTACTTAAAAAATAGCAAATTTTCATACTTTCAATAAATTACTACATAAAAAAACTATTATTTTGGGAAATCTGATATTTAAGTTAATAAATAGACATTTCTAAGAAATGTAAAGCAAACAAACTTTATTTTAGTTTTAAAATTTTTCTACGAGCGTAAAGTCAACTCAATGCAGATTTTTTTTTTAACCGAGTTTGAAATAACTTATTAATAATAAATTATTAGCTAATTATTATGAACTTTTTCTAATTCAGTCAACTCGCGATAACTCGAAGTCTCATAAATCGAATATTCATTAATCTCGAAGTTTTCATTAGGTCCCAAGAATATACCTTGAATAAAAGATAACTTCCGAGTGAACTTCCGAAAACTTGGATAACTCGGATAACTCGAAGAATTTGGCCCGTCCCTTGAAGTTCGAATTATCGCGAGTTGACAGTATAATTTTAAAAAGGTTTGAACAACATGTACAAAAAATTTCTTCATTTTGACCAATATTCAATGTTGCACAAGTTATTTTGTTGCGTTGATTTTCTTGATTTTAATGCTGTCATCGAGTACCCAGACCCCAATATATGCAGGTTATATAATAAATATCCCCAGTTGTAATTATGGAGGACACAATCAATTTTATCCAGATTATATCAAATCATGGTAAATTTATTTTCAAAATCATCAGTACTTGTAATATGCAACAAAACCAATAAAAATGCAATTGAATTTTAAAAACAGAAAATTCAGAATTCTGTGAATGTCATTTAGAAATAGATTAATTAAAATTTATTATAATAAAAACACTGAAATAAGATAAATAATATTGCATAAACTAAATATTTCACTGGAAATGATGTCCTTGTGCATATCAAAAAGATCATTTGCGAGAATGAGCAATTTTGTTCAGCATATATTAGTGTGAACAAAAGCTGAACACTGGTCAAAACATTTGACTACTTCAAGCATGTAATTATTTCAAGTTTGAACACTGTTCTCTAATATACCTCAGTGTTCAATTTATGTTTTTTGTAGTATAGTACTCTCATATCATGCCATTAAAGTGCACTGCTGCAACAGCTTGGCAACATTGCTTGATTTGGATATGTTGCTAAGTGCTATTGAGTCTGAAGTAACAGTATTAAAGGGCAATTTGAACATAGTGTATGCCGTTCGTCCATTATTTAACAGAGTAATAGTTATTATAGAAGAAGCGACATAGAGTGGTACCAACACTTCTGATCTCTCTTTTATTGCTTAGATTAATGAGGAATAAATTTCCTATAAATCCTAATTGAATATTAAAAAAAACACGCACACACATTCGGGTATGTGAGAAAACTCTGTCAACAATATTTAATACTTTTACGTTAGACGGGTACCAAAAACCACCAAGTCGGAAAATTGGCGTAGTTATCCTCAAGCTGAAATGTTTATATGAAAATAATATTTTAATCTCGTGGACTTTTATTTTCATTCATTAGTTTTGGGGGGTTGCCAAAGCAAACCTTATCACAGATTGGAAGTTATTAGTTTGAATGAGTTATCACTGCAATTTTGTGATTTTTATCTGATACCCGTCAAACAGAAGAATTCAAATGATGTTGTAATCATTGGTAAAGAAGAGGTTAATATTGGCCTAAAAATCAGAATCTACTGAACCAATTTGGATAAAGTTTGTGTTTATTGGTAGAATTTTTGCTGAGGATTTAAGAAGACAATTTTCAAAAAAGCATTTTTGGTCTTTTGCACTATAGACGGAGTCATGACAGTTAGCACTTTAGACGCAAAAAAAAAAAAATAATAATAATAATAATAATAATAATAATAAAAAAAAAAAAAAAAAAAAAAAAAAATGCAATTACATACGAAAATGAATTTTGTCTTATTCCCATCTATGCTTTATTTATGTCAATACTAGCTGCGTGGCCCCCTTTTGCTGGGTACTCGTTGTGGCATAATAGATCTTTGAATTTGACAAGCATAAGAAAGGCGCTAAATTATTTTCAAAACAAAAGTTTAGAATCAATCATTTGAAATTACATTTAATAATCTGAAACGCGGATCCTCTTTGGACAAACCAAGATCAGATCATTGATTAAGATGAGCTGTTATTTTCAGAACTGTTTCCTTTATTTGTCTTTTACAATTCTGGACTCTACGTTTACAAACATTGTGTATATACATTAATCAAATGATTGCTGTAATGCCGCAACGTTTAAATTGTTTGGCGTACTTGTAGTAGTTCACAAGGAACTAAATTGGGATTATTGGGAGGAATATCCATAGATAATCAGGAACTTGGCAGGGTAAACTTATTGCCAATTAAATCTCATTCCATTAATCGAAATACTGGCACTCTACATAATAAATATTTTAAGCTAATAATTTTTAAAGCATATTTTATTAAAAAATTACAATTTTAAAAATAATAAATTAACGAACATTTCGGTAAAATGCTGTGACTCGTTTACCGAGAGTTGAAAGCACATACTGATGTTTTAGAAACATAAATGTCGAACTGGTAAAATCATTTTAAGGAAAGATGTTAAAAACACCAATCTCCATAACTTCAAGAATCGATATTTTTTATGCAGTTCAATAATTCCTATTATCAAACACAATTTATATCTAAAACCTGTCGATTTTAACCTTCATCAAATAGTTGCACACCATTATTTCTAGCAACTCCTTGCATATTATCAAACATGTAACAAAGCAAGAAAATAGCAAATCTATTTTCTATTTCTCTTTACCAAGTTTTCAATTGTTTCAGCACAACTGGTAAATGTGGTGGTGTGAGTCGACAAGGATCTCCAATTTGTCACTGCCCCGATGAGATGCTGCAAGAAAGGTTGAGATTGTGAAATGGTTGATCTTACTCCATATTTGAAATTAACATATTTATTGATGACTAGGGTACAACATTTCCAACAAAGAAGAAATTTAGAAGGAAGGAACGTTACAGAAGTCTTCTCTCTCTGATAATCGTGGCGGTCTTGTTTGTTACTAATCAGGGTTTGCCGATTCTGATATATATATATTGTTATACATTTTTCCACTGAGGCAATGATGGCACAGTTTTTAAGATAAAAACTACTATTTATTCTCTTCAGAAACCTCACAAAATTTATTTGAAGACAACAGTGTAATCACACTCAAGCTTCAACACAAGCTTCAACACAAACAACTTCGAATACAGTGATTATACAAGCTCACTCCAATAGGTAAACAAAGCGATCAGCTTTCATCGAAGTCCGAAATCAATCTGAAAACTTTCCCGATCTCCGGTCTTTATATACCCATATATCAGGCGTGTGAGAACATTCCCAAAATTTCCAGTCAATTCGTCGAAAAAGAAACATCTCGAAATTTCTCGATTGCTTTAGGTGTTGCCACCTTTTTCTAACTTGTATTATCGCTGTTAATAAATAAAATAAGATAAAATAAATTACAATAGAATTTTAAAATAATACGTCACTATTTACACTATATGCAGAACATTTGTGCAACAATATCACGTGCACAGATCTTGACAGCGTAGTGTTGTCTGCTTGGGCTAAGAACGTGATTATTAAGTTACAGAGTAAGATGTAAAGATTGGCGTCCACTATCGCTAAGCAGAGCAGAGCAGTTCTCAGAGCGGAGTGGATTAGAACCAATTACAAGGCTGTCAACGTCCATTGTAGCTCGAGGCTCGTGCTATAGTAGACATTGGCCGCCTTGTAAATGGCTCTAATCCACTCCGCTCTGATCTGCTCTGCTCACTCAGCGATAGTGGACGCCTAGCTAAAGGCCCGGCAGCCCCATAGATATAACGCTTTACTACTTTCAATTATCCATATGTATACATAGGGTAATGAAAGTATAGCATTCGGTCAAATTTTTTGATTTTTTTGCATTTCTAGACGTTTTGGAACATCCTGATTTCAAAAAAGTGATCTAGAAAAAATGTCTGTCTGTGTGTGTATGTGAGTATGTGTGTATGTGGTCTGAAATTGACCTAAAATATTCAAATTTGGTGTGCGAGTTGGTGAAAGCAATGGGACCTACCGTTAAGGTTTTCGTCACAATCGCGCATGCGCATAAGGTAGCTGCCATTGAAAAAAATCATGTTTTTCAGTAATTGCTAAAAAACGTCTCTAACGATTTTGTTCAAAATCGCTGTGGTAATGCCTGTTAAGGTGTTCTAAACATCCCCACTACCGAAATTTCCGTAAAAATTCTTAAATGGCGCAAAAAGGTGAAAAAAGAATACCTTTCACACAGAGTGCTCTTTCCTTGAGCATACTTCATCAACGATCATGTTTTTTTATTTATTTTTTTTTATTTTTCATCTCTTACAAGAAAGGATAGTACAAGAATTATCGATAAGCATATTGTCAAAATTCTCCTTTTTTTTTTTTAAAGACCCATATAAGAATTATCACAAAAAGTATCGCCAAACTGGCGATTTTTTCTAAGCTACTGATGAAAATATAAAAATGATAAATTACACAAATCTACATCAGCAATATAATATAATTGAAAATTGTGCGATGTTCCACACCCCTAATTTTTTGGCTACAATACCTACAAAATTATTGCTTTTAAACATAAAAATATTTCCACTAAGTGTAATAACAGTAAAAAACGTCATTAAAAGAATTTGGAACAAATACATATATAATTTAGTTTGTATATAATTAAGTTGTATAAGTTTTTATAACATAGCTCATCAAAAATATTTAAAATGTAGTAATAAAAATAAAATCCAGTTAAAATTTTGTTAGGGCTTTTTTATTACAATTGTTATATACCTGTTTTAAAATATCAAATGCTTCAAAGAAGAGCATAGATATTATGACCAAAATAATAAAGCATTAATTCTATGAACAGACTGACTATCTCTTTGAAAGCAGCGTTTTTGTTTTTTCCCAGTTAGTTCAGCATTGAGATATGAGAGAAGATGTGAATAACGAGGGATCTTACATAACCTGATAAAAAAAAACAAAAAAACTTGTCACTTCGTTGTAATGTGAAAGATGTTATTTGTTATTCAAGAGTAGTGGAAGAGGTTGATGACTTTCTGCTTTATCATCTGAAACAAAATCGACAAATTTCGAAAACGATGTTAAGATTTCATTTAGTGCAGTCTCACTTGCTGAAAAACATGTTTCATCGAGCTATCAAGTATATTTTGTTTGTATGGAAATATTATTAAAAAAAAATAGATTTCAAGAGCTTCTATTTACTTACCTACGTTCATTTAGTCACGAAGTGAAATTTTGAGTATATTTCGTTCTAGTTACCACAATTTATTTTATGCTTATTTAAAAACAATATAAATAAAATATTTAAGTGGTAAATTGTGATAAATTGTGATAAATTCTGTCCACTTTGAGGAGTGAGATTAGTTTGATTTATTGAGATCTGGAAGTATTAAATTTTTTTTAATATTCTTACAAAGTTGTTAAACATTTCAATTATACAAAATAATAGTGTTCAATGAAAAAAAGATAAGTTCTTAAGGATACAACGAATATCTTTAAAAAACTGTATTCAAGTTATCCAACTATGTAAATAAAAAAAGTTATTAAAATAATTAAAAACAATTAAATAATATTTAAAAAATAATATTAAAAATAACAATTTAAATATAATAATTTTTTTTAAATAGTTATTAAAAAAATAATTTAAAATAACTATTTAAAATGATTATTAAAAGTAATATTTCAAAATATAATTTGAAATAGTTGAAAATGACAGTTAGACATAATTAAAAAATAAAAACTAGACTTAGGAATAGTATTACAAAAATAAGTAAAAATAATAAGTAAAAGTTTGAGAAAAAAAGCAATAATTAAAACTAATAATTAGAAATAGGGTATTAAATGTAATATTAAAATTAGTAATTGAAAAAAAATTATTACAAAAATAATAAGTAAAAAAAAATATAATTTAAAATTTAATAATTAAAGATAATGATTAGAAATTAGTAATTAAAAACAGAATTGTAAATAATAATTCAAAAATTAAAAGTAAAAATAATAGTTAAAGTAGTTACAGAAAACAATGAGCAACAATAATAATTTTGAAATAATGAACAAAAGCAAAAATTGAAAATAATAAAAAATAATAATAAATAATAATTACAAATTCAAATGAAAAATACTGTTTAAAAATAATAATTAATACTTATTAAATATTAGTATGCTTAATAATAAATAATAATACAAACATTTGAAGTAAAATAAATTGTTAAAGTATAGTTACAAAAAATAATGAGCAACAATAATAATTTTGAAATAATAAGCAAAAGTAAAAATTGAAAATAATAAAAATAATAATTACAAATTCTAATAAAAAATACTGTTTAAAAATAATAATTAATACTTTTTAAATATCAACATGCTTAAAAATAATAGTTAAAAATAAAAACTTAAAATCAAGAATTAAAAACTGATAACAACAAAAATTACTAAGACAGAAATAATAATTACAATTATTTTTTATGTTTTCTATAACCATTACACTATTTTTATATAACCCTTCTCCATCATTATCTCAAAACTTCATGCACCTCCCCTCACAGAAATAAACTTCTTTTCGTCCCAAACGAGTTCCTCGCCAAACTTCCAGCAGAAATCAATGAATATCTCTCTTAGTCCGGCAAAGATGGGGATGCTGCGGAGGAGAGAGACACATCAGGGATAACTAACTCGGCAGGAATCAGGAGGGGAGATTAGAGAGGGGAAGTGTAATTAGTGTTATCAAAGAGAGGGAAGGGGGAACTGAATTCCGCGTCGCATCGTGGAAGGTGCTAATTACAGGTGACGTGTTAATTATGCCGAAATTAGGAGATCTTTCTGTGATGGGGCCACTGCGCCAAGTTTTCCCCAGCTTTGAATTTCGACCCCCCCCCCCCCTGGAGGAAAGCGAAAAGTTTATTATTAGATCGCTGGAAGTGTTTCTGTATGATTTCATTCGGATATATGGTGTTGCGTATTAATACTTTAAACGATGAATATTTCACAGAGAATGGGCAGTCACAACCTTTTTTATTAACAACTTTAATAGAACACAGAAGTTTTCCGTTTTTTAACTCTGTTGCCAAATACATTCACACAGTAAAACAGCAAACGATTATATTACGCGCAAACAATTATATTATGTGCTGTGACGTCATCGCCGTCTGATCTTAGAGCGCAACATATGGATAAAGTGTCATGTTGTAGTTGATTTTAAAGGTAGTATGAGTCATTTGGTAAAAATGGGTTATAATTTGAGTTTTTTTTTCTATGTAGAGCATTTTAAACATAATGCTAAAAACTATGAACTGTGAAAAATGCTTAATTTTAAATAAATTATACTTCTGAAAAATGATTTAATACATGTTGTGACTTTATTATGTAACAAGTTGGTTGGTTGTATTCAGATTATTTGGCGGCGTCAGCAACTCGAGGGCTATAATGCGCCGAAACATTCGTCATTAGACAAGCCAACATACATTTAAAAACACCCATGCCTAACACGGGACTCGAACCCGCAACCTCATGGTCTAGAAGCTAGCACGTTAACCATTATACCGTTTGGTCGTCAACATGTAATAAGTATGAAATAACGCAGTGTAGGACTTGATAGTACGAGAAAGTAGTCCAAAATAGGAACAAATATATAATTTGTCTTTACCTATTAAAAAAATTATGTATTAATAATAAAGTTACTTCTATTTAATTTATATGGTCTGTAGTAAAATGATGTGTTTAAATATCAATAAATATAGTTTGCACTGAATAGTTTATTATCAGAATCAAAATGTTTAGACAGCAGGAAATACATATTTCCAATTTATATTAATGTACTATCCATTAACAATTAATAACAAGAAGATGATGATGTGATAGAATTTTTTTTTTTTAAAAATATATCTTAAGTCCTACTCTAACAAAGAATTATTTTTTTCGAACCAAAGATTTCTAATAAATAAATAAATAAATAAATAAATAAATAAATAAATAAATAAATAAATAAATAAATAAATAAATAAATAAATAAGTAAGTAAGTAAGTAAGTAAGTAAGTAAGTAAGTAAGTAAGTAAGTAAGTAAATAAATAAATAAATAAATAAATAAGTAAGTAAGTAAGTAAGTAAGTAAGTAAGTAAGTAAGTAAGTAAGTAAGTAAGTAAGTAAGTAAGTAAGTAAGTAAGTAAGTAAGTAAGTAAGTAAGTAAATAAATAAATAAATAAATAAATAAATAAATAAATAAATAAATAAATAAATAAATAAATAAGTAAGTAAGTAAGTAAGTAAGTAAGTAAGTAAGTAAGTAAGTAAGTAAGTAAGTAAGTAAGTAAGTAAGTAAGTAAGTAAGTAAGTAAGTAAGTAAGTAAGTAAATAAATAAATAAATAAATAAATAAGTAAGTAAGTAAGTAAATAAATAAATAAATAAATAAATAAATAAATAAATAAATAAATAAATAAATAAATAAATAAATAAATAAATAAATAAATAAATAAATAAATAAATAAATAAATAAATAAATAAATAAATAAATAAATAAATAAACAAACTAAACTCAGTGGCGTAGCAGCCAGGCGGGGTGTCTTGGCTTGCTGTGCCCAATTCAGCTTACTTGACCATGGGTCCCGGTGTGCCATACAGCAATGTTCCGGTCAGATGGTCAGTCTGACGCGAAACCCTCAGTGTTTAGTTCCCAAGTGCATGCTTGATACTCATATAATCGACCCACTTAAGGGCTTAAGGGATGAAAGGCTGAGTCAACCGTGCCCAGTCCGGGGATCGAACCGCGGACCTTTGGCGTGTATAAAATGTATACACGCCATCATATAATAATCATACATTAAAAAATAACACTTCAAATAAAGAAAAACGAAATAACATTCATTCATTAATTCATATATTTAAATGTCAAGACGGTTTACATTTACTTTAAACATTGATAAACATAAAGGTCAAATGCATAGGGGTTAAAAAGAAAGAAGCTGTAAATCTACAACCTTCAAGAGACCTTTATGAAATATTATTTATAACCCCAAATATGATCAATGAGAATTTTTCCTCTTCAATGATTAACACGATTTCGATCACTGAACATTAAAACCACCCCAGATATTAAAATAAGGGTTAAAAAAGAATCGCCCTTATCAACCGAAAACTTCACCGTCATTGTAGGGTTAAAAATATAAGGATACCTAATTATCCTTGACAAAGAGTGATAAGATTTTTTTTTCTCCCCTGAAAAACCGACTCACGTAAAAAATAATCAAAATTTAAGGCCTATTGATCAATTAATTTGTTATTTATCAGCCATTATTTTGAAGGAGATGGCAACAACATAGCGTCATTATCGTATCGTCTGTTTCCAGACTTTGGCGACTTCCTGGATGATTTGTTGGCGTAAACTTATCTCCTCTTGTTCATGCGTGTCGCCTAACATTGATTGGCGAGATGTAATTATGGCGCGCATTTTTGTGTAAAGTTCGTAAGTGGAATAATGAAAAATGAATTTTTTTTTGGTCAAAAGGGCGGAAATGTAAATACTTAATGGCATAAAAATCGTTATATCTGGCTGTTTATTTATAATCCTTTAATGACTGGTAATTTTGTATTTCATATTTTTTTTTATCATATCTGCTTTTTATGCTTTGGGTTTTTAATCCATTTTTTGAGTAACGGATATTAAAATTTTTTTTTTTGGAAATTTAAAAAAAAAAAAAAAATTGATTATCACAAGGCAATCTTGATGTAAACTCACACAGCAAATTTGTTTACAAACTTACCTACAACAATTTAAAAAAAAAAAAATACTACCTAACTCACGAAGTACATAAAAGTTTTAAAAAACTTATTTGGTGTTAACAAAAGTTTTTAGCTACTGTTTTACGAGAGCTGAAAAAAAAAGTATTAAATGAAATGAAATAAGTTGAATTGTGGCAGTAACTGACACTGAATGGACTCTTCTGTGTAATCTGCTGTTGGAAAAATTAAAGAATAAATAACAAAAGAAATACAATTTAGTGATACTTAATGATTGAAACATTGATGACGTGATAGCATAAGTCCTACCGATTTGATTCATTTTATAAACAAAAATGTCGCTTAGTTGACCAGATTGGAGACAAACTTATCAAGAGTACTTAGAAGAGTACATCCAAATTTTAATCTCTTCCAATTGACCTTCTCATAGAATTGTTGTAGTTGCACTTTAGAGTTCTTTAGGTTACATTCTATAAAATTATACTAATCTTAGATACCTTTGAACATTCACAGCTTACGCAGTTTTTCTACAATTACTTTAGCATTAATAGTTTAGCCTGAACGAATTACAAATTAACTTTTAAATACCTTTTCTGGTACTTCCAGATGGACTTTGGAACCAGAGAGTTTGTTTAAATGATACTTTTCATTTTATATATCCACTTGTTTGTGCAATACCATTTTTAGTTAAGCTTTAGAATGTTTATCTAAGATGGGAAAATATTCAGACGGATAGGCAAAAGAAAGAGCCATTGTATAAGCGCTTCTCACTACATAAGTGTAGTATAGAAGCTAAAATTGGCCACACTAAAAAGTACTTTTAAAAAACCAATTTTTTGTGTGATATCAAAACAACAACTCCCAACAAATATCCTACAATTATCAACTCGAAACAAATCTTTTCAAAAGACCAATAAACGGTGAGGACGCAAACATTTTTCCTCTTAGAAAAGCAAACAACGCCCTCGGAGGTAAACAAACACAATCCACCGTTTATACTAATTCTTCTACTTATTGTCATTTTCTCCAATTTCCGTGCTTCTTTAACAACAAGGCAAGAGGAACTGCGGCTCCGCCCAATGCACAGAAATGCACTTCTGTGTGTGCTTTCCTGATCGCGTGTCGAACGGGGGCATGTGTCGTTTGCTGTTCCTGTAACCGCCCTTGCACAGGGCGTGGGCTATTCGGTTGATAGAGGGGCTTTTACCGCAGCCCCCTTTAATGTACAGGACTGTGTGTTCACATGGAGTGAGAGACACACGAACAAAGAGAAATGCTATTTTTATTAGACGTTGTGTTAGTACTTCGACTTGTTTAGGAAAATACCGAGCCTTTGAGAGTTTCGTTACCAAAAAATAAATAAATAAATAAATAAGTAAATAAATGAACGAAAGAATGAACGAACGAACGAACAAACAAACAAACAAACAAACAAACAAACAAACAAACAAACAAACAAACAAACAAACAAACAAACAAACAAACAAATAAATAAATGAATAAACGAACGAAAGAATGAACGAACAAACGAATGAACAAACAAACAAACAAACAAATAAATAAATAAATAAATAAATAAATAAATAAATAAATAAATAAATAAATAAATAAATAAATAAATAAATAAATAAATAAATAAATAAATAAATAAATAAATAAATAAATAAATAAATAAATAAATAAATAAATAAACGAACGAATGAACGAAAGAATGAACGAACGAACGAACGAACGAACAAACAAACAAATAAATAAATAAATAAACGACCGAACGAACAAACAAACAGACAAACAAACAAACGAACAAACAAACAAATAAACAAACAAACTAACTAATAAATAAATAAATAAATAAATAAATAAATAAATAAATAAATAAATAAATAAATTTAGACATAGGCTCATTTAGTTGTTTAGATCTGAGGTACGGATATTATGCCTTGAAATTTGTTTAATCATCTTCTCTTAATAATGTTATATATGGTACTAACTTGTTTCAGTATTAAAGCAATATATTGACAGCCAATATAATTAACAAGTCAATATAATAACTATTGGACAGAAAGAAACTGATATCACTTATAAAAGAAGATTTGTGAATATTTGGGAAGAGGTTAGAAAAGAATTTTACTTATTAAACTTATTTACTTATTAAAGAAATATATTGACAGTCAATATAATTAAAAAAATAAATAAAAAAATTTATTAGGACTATTGGACAAAAAGAAACTGACATCACTTATAAAAGAAGATTTGTGAATATTTGGGAAGAGGTTAGAAAAGTATTTTACTTTATAGAATCTATGTTAGCAAATGAAATGTTCAACATAGGAGGGTGCCATTAGGCGTGATTGAAAAAAACTCATTATTTGTAAAGTTTTATGGCAGATATTGAATACGGATACATAATTACGTCGTATGTTTTGAAGTAGCAATAATTATCTAATGAAATATTGCTACTTCTAAACATACGACTAATTTTGCCAGATACAACATGAAGGATTAGAGTTGGGGTTAAACAATTATAAAAATTTTATGTAATGTTTCCTTACTATAGGTATTTAGAAATTTAATTCCAATATCACCATATTTTGAAAAAGAAATAAAGTATTAAATATTATTAATAGTAAAAAACTTACACATTACTTCAAGTTGAAAGTTTGTTTCTGTACCCTGTAATTTTGGATGCATCTGATAAAATGTCTCATGTTTTAGAGAAAGAAAGTTAATATACGAAGGAAAATGTTGTATCATCTAGTTAAAGGAACAAGAAATGACTACCCCTAACTATTTCGAGAGTATCAACATAGTTTAAGGTTGGTAATTTTTTTCCCCATAAAGCAGTTTTTACGTGACAGTCTCAAAATTTGACAGCATTGTCATTGACAACGATTGTACTAGGCAAGTTTCAAAGTTTCAGTTCGATTGAATTATGGGATTTAGGTTTATTAACAATTCCCAATTGAAGAGTGTGTAAAAGCGTCCTTTTAGTGACAGTAACAGATCCCAATGTTTGATAGAATGCATTGTCATCGACACTGAATCTATCTGTTAAGTTTCAGCCCGATTGGATTATGGCAAGTGGGTTAACTAGGCTTGCGCAGATTTGCCCAGCAGGCACAAACATTCCCATTTTCAAAGCAATACAAAAATCGGTCCAGTTTATGGTAGCTAATCCAAGTTAGAACAGCAGTATTGGCCAATGTTGGATAGGTTCTGGGAATATTGGCCAATCTATACTGAATCTCAAGGATCGTTCTAAAAAACATGATATTTAAAAAAAAACAAAAAACACATGTTAAAAACATCACAAAACATGTTTTTTACCCCTCTGTTCATTCTTATAACACTATAACTTCAATTTGAAAACTCTGCATCCACATTTGAAAACTTCCATTATATTTTACCCAGAACTGGGTGAGATTGGCCAAGATACGTAGTAACAGCTTGTCTACAACAGTTCAAATCGGGATTGGCCACTGTTGAGCGATATTGGCCAGCGTATTTTTGCTACTGGTGATCATAGAAACTAAAAAAAAAAAAAAAAAAAAAACAGACGACATTTTTTATACCAAATGCCTTTGTCATAGAAGAATCTTTAAGATGTATTGCTGAAATAAAATATCTAACTATGAATTATGTGATAGATCAAACAGCGAACCTACCATAATAACAACCAAAAAGAAACCGCAGATGCTCGTGGATTGGGCATGTTTTGAGGATGCTGCAATCGGTTCCAATTCGAACTGCTTTGAAAGGGGAATCCGATGGTAAAAGTTATTAAATTGACGATACGACATGAGGTTATCAATAAACGAAATCTTTTGGGATGACCCAATTGGGGAAATGCAAGAGAAGCTGCACTAGAGCGACGGGGATGACTGGGTGCCTCATGCTCATAGGCGTAAAGAGAAACAAGTAAAGCGTCCTCCGCTTTATTTTTACTGCAACCTGTATACTTCAGTAGGAAAACAACATTTACAGATCGCGTGAGCAGAACTCGTTTCGAAATTAATGAGTTTTGGAATTTCCACAATACGCTTAGAACATCTTCGGAATTTATTAAATACACGTTTTCTACAGATTTTATATAGCGGTTTAATGAGTCTATAAAATTGTATTTGAGTGAATTGGTTTGCAGTTTACCAGATTAATTTCTTGAGCAGTATTGTGTGCACTAGCCCAGTGCATTTAGAAACTACTTTTTATAAAATCTTGAAATTTGGCGAGTAGGTAAGAAAATGACCACTTATTAAAATGACACAAATTAAAAACTCGAAAGTTGCGTATAATATATTTTATTTTCTATTTGAATTCTTTACATAGATGCTGCCGACCAAACGGTATAGTGGTTAGCGTGCTAGTTTCTAGACCGCGAGGTTGCGGGTTCGAGTTCCGTGTTAGGCATGGTTGTTTATAAATGTATGTTGGCTTGTCTAATGACTAATGTTTCGGCGCATGATAGCCCTCGTGTTGCTGATGGTGCCAGATAATCTGAAAACAACCAACCAACCTTACATAGATGCTAATGCAAGTAGCTCCACCTAGTTTTGTCTTTTTATATTTTAAATTTCATTTATGACTGATAAAAATTAAACAACAATTTATGCCATTTCATTCAGTGATCATTTACATACTTACTCACCAAATTTCAAGATTTCCTCCAAAGTAGTTTCTAAATGCGCTGGGCTGGAAGATTGTAACATAGCGAGTGTAGGGAATGATTCATATTAGGACTTCTTCTTAATGGGGCTGTGCTTATTGGGCATAAGTACAAACTCCCTTTTCCAGGAAAAACTTGAATAAGAGGCCTGAATTTCTAGATTTCAAAGGATATATTTACATTAGAGAGTAGAGTTCAAAAGAGCAAGGTGGAGCCCTCCGATTATACTTTTAGAGAGGAAAATACAAACTCCATTTCTTCTGACCACAAACACGAACAAGGCTGCCAGCTCTCGAATATTTAAATCGCCAAACTAGGTTCTTAAAAATTAACAGCAGATTTCAACAGCTCTGAGCTATCTAAAGGCCTCTTTCACACGAGGCAACTAGTTGATTCAACTAGTTTGTCAGGCGGTTGATAAGGTGTTTAGCCATATAAGAAATGATAGGGAATCGCCTGAACCCTTCACACGCAGTCAACTCGTCCGCCCAGGTGGTTTGTTTAAAGGCACAAGTTCCGCTAACGTTCTTATCCTAACTAGTTGACACAACATCGTACTGACCTCCCGTTGGAAGAGAAGTTGATTCCACAAGTTGCCTCGTGTGAAAGTGCCAAGTGAAGTTGTTGAGAGTTTACAAAGCAACTTAGTTGTATCAACTAAACCGCCTCGTATGAAAGAGGCCTAAGGTCACGAGGCAACTAGTTGATTCAATTAGTTTGTCAGGCGGTTGATAAGGTGTTTAGCCATATAAGAAATGATAGGGAATCGCGAGAACCCTTCACACGCAGTCAACTCGTTCACCCAGGCGGTTTGTACCAATACCGCTAATGTTCTCATCCTAACTAGTTGATTAAACACAAAAGACATTATCGTTATTCGTCCTTTCACACCAGTCGCTTGGTTGAATCAACTCAGTTCACTCTGAAAAGCTTTGCAATTACAAGTTTCAATATGGAAAGTTTAACGAAGAAATGTGTGTTAGTTGTCCAGAGATATGTTACTATCGAACTATATACATTAAGTAAATATAGATACAAATAAATATGGATATAAATAAATGCAGATGTCCACTCCATAAAGCAGACGGTTCCATTCAAATTTAAAATTTCATTTGTAATTTTGCTAATGGTGTTAATAATGCTAAAAAACTCCAAAATTAAAAGTTTTAGTTTTTTTTAACTAATATATATATATATATATATATATATATATATATATATATATATATATATATATATATATATATATATATATATATATATATATATATATATATATATATATATATATATATATATATATATATATATATATATATATATATATATATATATATATATATATATATATATATATATATATATATATTTACAAGCCAAACTGTCATTATAAAAAAAAAAAAAAAAAAAAAAAAAAAAATGAACAGCAATATTTTATTTGTTGATTTCTACGGAATATATTCTTTATCGTTGGTTTTTTATTTGATGTTGCTATGTTGACATAAGTCTCTCTTTACATTAACCATCTTTACATTACCCATAAAACAGCATCACATTGATTATTACAGGTTATGACTGTTACATTTAAAAACACGTGGAGCACCAAATTACGCAAATTTATCCATTATTTAATTAAGAAATTTATCTAGACTTTTCGAATGTCAACATCGCACTATGTCTATAGGAGTACTTTTCGTACATTAAAAATTAAAACATTGAGCATCTCCAATCCTTTTCTATCCATTCCTCGGATTCTAATATCGAACTGACCTCCCGTTCGGAACAGAAATTGATTTCACAAGTTGCCTCATGTGAAAGTGCTAAGATAGAGTATTCACACGGAAATCAACTAGTTGAGAGTTTATCAAGCAACTTAGTTGAATCAACTAAACCGCCTCGTGTGAAAGAGGACAAAGACTCTGGTAGATAATTTGTCGGTAATTCAGATGTGGTTCTCATTACCAGCCTAGAATGAGTCGCTTTTCAAAAATGTTACGATGGCGATTATGAAAGCTAGTTATGGAAATTTTAGAGGGCTTGAGGAACGTTTGCTCGTTTCCAACTATTTAAGTTGCAAATTAATGCAAATAAGAAACCTTCAAATACTAAATAAATGTTTGGTTTTTAGTTATTTGCCAAGTCTATGTCTATAAAAATTCAAAACAACACAAATTCAAGTGTGTTAATCTAGCCATAGTAAGGTAAAAATATTAATTTTAATTTGAAAAAGAAATATTTAAATTTTATCAAAACAAATCAAGCACCCTTTTCAATTTGTTATACTGTAATTCGATTTGAAATATTTTGACATTTTTACTAAAGAGGTATTTTTTTAATTGTATTTTCTATTTAAAAACTAAATTTTACAATATATTTTTACATTTTCGTTTGTAATTATAAAAAATTGTATTGAATATTAGTTCATGTCTCTAATAGAACGCTCCAAGAAAAAAAAAAAAAAACACGAGAAAACTAATTGTAAAAATGAGTTTTTAATACTTTAACAAACACAAAAAATTTAAACATGAAATCAAAGAAACTATATATCCAACAAAGAACTCTAAAGAAAATATTCAAAGAAATCACAAAAATCGCCAAGTTGGCGATTATTTCTCTAAGCTGGCATCACCGAATACTGAAGCGTGCATAAAAATAACACGAGTACACGCGATGTTGCAAGCAAGCGTTTATTTACAAGAAAAAAAGAAAGTAAAAACTAGACGAATTTTTTCCCTACTCCATGTTCTTGTAAATATTTTATAGGGAAAATATATCAACCACTAAAATCTTCTTTTTTGTTGCTTTGATATTTCTTGCTTTTCCCCCAAGTGGTGGTGGTGGTGGTGGTGGGGGTGCTCAATTTTGGGATAAAAGTGGGGCGTTTTTGTGGAAAGATAGGATAGTCTGTGGGAGGTATGTAAAATATTCAGCAAGGAAACTTTAAGCTTCCATGCAGATGAGAAGCGTTCGTGCATGTTTTTGTGTTTTCTGATGTAAGGAAAATTTAAAAAAAAAAATTCCATACCAGGAAAAGTTTATTTTTTGTATTTCTTGTGTGTAGGCTAGGGAACGTTTATTTTGTGAATTTTTAGATTTCGAATGGTTAAATAGTGCTTGTTAATATACATGGAGGTAAAGGGTGTGGGGGGGGTAGCATTTTCACCTCCCTTGTGACTGAAATTTAAAAATAAAAAGTGATAAACTTCTCAGTGAAAAGGAATAAATTATATAACTTATAAATTTTTCATTTAAGTAGAAAACTAATGCATAATTATTTAGTAGCAAACTAACAATTATTTTTTAGCAATTCAGGAATTGGGAATTCATTCATAGTATTTGAAAAATTAATATTTGAAAATAAAAAAATCTTTTGCCTTTTTGCACCCCCTTGAACATTATTCTGCAGGCGTCTGCATTAATATAATTAAGATATAATAAACACAATATCTGTTTTTAACAATCGAAGTAGCCATTGATTCAAGTTACCATAAAAAAAAACTGTAAGGTAAAGGATATACAATAGTATTACGTATTGTATTTTTAATAGCTGATCACAACTCAATAGTTTTCACTAAAGACTTTGACTCTTTTCTACTAAAATAATTATTTAGAAACTACAGGGTGGGTCATAAAGTAACTTTGCCGATATATGAATCTTTAGAGGCTGTTCCGTTCAACAGATAGAGATGGAGATTTCAGATATAATTATTCAGAGGTATGATCTCGAGAATCTGTGAATGGCAAGAAAATGGCGCTCACAGTTATAGTTACAGAAACTCGACATTTTCGAATAGAAACACGTACTTTTTCCTGTCGCAAATGTTCAGCGCATGCGAAAACCCTAAAGAGCGTTTTAACGGTACGTTTATAACAAAAAACGGACGCGTTATGCACATACAAAAAACAGTTCGGTGAACTGCCAACAGAAACACGATCGAGGCACACGGGGAAAATTTGCACATAGAAAACCGATAAAATTGCCTGTGATGACACCCATTTGAACTTTGGCTTCTGTCATATGAACATTTTCACCGTGCACCCTAATCGCGTTTTTGTTGGCCGTTCGTAGAGCTGTTTTTTCTGTGTGCATAACGCGTCAGTTTTTTTGTGATACACGTACCGTTTCAACGCTCTTTTGGGCTTTCGCACGCGCTGAGCATATTGCGACAGGAAAACGTAGGTGTTGCCGTTCGAAAATTTTTAGTTTCTGTAACTATAATCGTTACCGTGAGGTCCATTTTGTTGCCATTCACACAATCTCGAGCTCATAACCTCAGAATAACTATACCTGAAATCTCATTTTGATTTTGAATGGAGTGGAGGCTATACTAAACTTCAACTTAACTAGACATCACTTAGACGGTAGATCGTCACAGTGCTCATAGGTATTTAATCCATTTTGGCGGCGTGAAAGCATAAAGTTCGCCAAACCACAACCCTATAGAGAACAAAAGGCTCTAAGGTTTGGCGAGAATTATGTCTTCACTCAAACTGTCAAAATGGATTAAATACCTATGAGCACTGTGACGATCTACCGTCTAAGTGATGTTTAGTTAAGTTGAAGTTTAGTATAGAGATCCATATATCAGCAAACTTACTTTATGACCATTCTGATGCATTTCATATAAGTAGTACCTGATATTTTTCACGAGTATGAACGATAAAATGTAGACTAACATGAACATTGAATATTGATTGTAAGGAAGCCTGTTGTACCTCGACCTAGATAAACTAGATGAATCTTGGTCTATATATAGCGTTCGTAGTGCCCCTTTTATAAAAGTTATTATCAATTTACGATAACCATCTAGTAACACATTTCACCAGGAAATTGTTTTATTAAAAAAATATGCTCTAAACGATATAGGACCCTTTATATAAAACCCAATAAAAAACCCAAATAAAAAAAAATTAAAAGTACATAATATTAAACGAAATATTGTAACAAATATAAAAATAGATTTTATTGCAACATAATTGTTCTCACTAATATTGTTTAAACTCTTCGTTTTTTCAAATCCGAGTAAGAAGATGTTCATTGAAATTAAATTAGTTTGAGAGTAAAATCTTTTATATTTCAATAACACAGCAGCTATTGTGATTAGGTTCTTATACAACTGGAACACAGACAAATTAATGCGCATTTATTATACGGAGAATAACTAACAACAAAATTCTTAAGGTTTGACGTTAAACGCAATTTTTAAAACGATGAAATCGAATACTGCTATACGGTCTATATGGAAAATAAATGAAAAAATCAATACAAAATTATCTTTAAAAAAAACGAAACATTAAAAAAAAAAAAAAAAAAAAAAGAATATTCGAATGCACCCTTTACATCTCCAACATTTCTCCACACCAAAACCCCTCTCTACCAAAAAAAAAAAATAATAAAAAAATACATATATTATAAAAAAAATCCAAAAGAGTCAGGGTGGTTTCATCGATACTTTCCTTTTCTCCTAAAGATAAAAAAAAAAAAAAATGAAAAATCAAACAAAACAACTAAACTCGACTCAACACCTTCCTTATCTGCTCACTGCAACCGTCTTCGGACTCCCGAAGGGAGCGAGATATCGACATTCGCTATCGCCCCTCTTGTTGCGTTGCCAGATTCAGTAAAAAAGAAGTAGAGGAAGGGGGGGGGGGAGGAAATATCGAAAAAAAAAAAAAAAAATGTATCCTGGTCTCTAGTGAAAAAAAAAATATCTTCACCCACACTGGAACCAGATAAAATATCGGACTTCATTAGCGTAGCACCACACAACTGAAAAAAAATAGCCTGTCTATTGACAGCTCCTTTCAGATGAAGTATTGCTTCTGCAGTAGAGCGTCTCTTATTAGACTGTAGGCAAGGCTACGAAGACAGAAAAAGATGTTGCTTCATAAGTTGGAGCATTTAGTTTATTAGAAAAGTTTCATGTCAATCTTTACTTCGCAACAATTCAAAAGAATGCTAAATCTCTCCTTTGACCTATTTTTATAATTCCTGTTACATATTTGCCAACCAAACAGTATAGTGGTTAGCGTGCTAGCTTCCAGACTGCGAGGTTGCGGGTTCGAATCCCGTGTTAGGCATGGGTGTTTGTAAATGTATGTTGGCTTGTCTAATGACGAATGTTTCGGAGCATTATAGCCCTCGTGTTGCTGACGGCGCCAGATAATCTGAAAACAACCAACCTGTTGTATATTTCCCGCTGAAATATTGCATCGAAACATTCGAACAATTTTGTGAGATGCAGCAATGAGTAGAGCTCATAACAAAATTAGATAGGAAAATATATATATTTTTTACCTACTAACATTTCAAAATAAATCGTGATAGAACCTATTAAAAATAAGTTCTTAAATGTAAATTATAGAAATCTGTGCAGTATTTCTTTTTATCATCTTGTCTCTTAATATTCAATTTTTTTTTATCCACGCTATCTACTAAAGTATATATTTAAAACGTATGAATTTATACGCCTGGCATAACAAGAATAATACAAGTTTCATTAACAAAATGTGAAGGTAAGCAACGAGTGTGGTTTTTTCATAATTAATTTGTTTAAAGGTTTTTATAAGCTAGCTTATAAAAACCTTTAAAAGTATAATAAAACAATCCCAGTTATTTTCTCGTCATATTTTATTAATGAGCTTTAATCTTTGTTGTTATATCTTACAGAAATTAAATTATTTTATAAACCAATATTTCGGCAAGAAATATAAGGCGGAAAACTAGATTTATGGGAAAGGTAAAGACTAACTATCAGCTTTAAAAGATATCGTCAAACTCAAATGTATTTTTACCAGGTATGAAGATCTTTATACTCTCGTCAATTCAAAATTATTTCATTGATACTTTGTATTTCAGTGGCATCACTTGTTTTAAAAAACACACGTTCTTGTAAAGCGATTCAGGAGAAGTGTCATGAGATTTTTAGATTTGGACCACGGATGTGAAAAAGCTTTTAACCTTCACAAGAAAACCTTATAAGTGATTTCAGGACTAATCTATAGCCATCGGGTCTACCAATATTTTTTCAATAAGCTTCTAAAAAGAATCTCTTAATATTTGCATCCTTATTAAGTTTCTCAATCTGAACCATGAGACAATGTCTTCAGGAAGCTCAGACACACTAACTAGGCTTGATGATAATTTTATAGCATCACTTGATATGGGAGAGTTTCAGGTTAGCTTCTCTACTACTTACTAGATGTCTTCCTAATATCGTCCATAATCTCCTGGTTAGAATTAAAGTGATTAAACTATCTTGTGAGAAGGTTCTATACAAGTTTTCTAGAAAAGCATCAGCGAGCATTTAGTCACAAAAGATCAAGGATTCGGGATCTAATTACAAACGATTTTCGTATTTTTCCCATCCTATAGACTTTTTTCAATGTTTTCTATAGCATATGATCATCCAAAAATTTGTGTTGTAGATACTAGATAGTCATACATTTCATTTACCGACATTCCCCCCCCCCCCCACGAATCCAACTTCAATGAAATTTGAGAAATCGGTGTTTCAAAGTAGATTCTTCAAAGTGAATAAGACAAAAATCCAACTCTGATTAAAATTAAAGTGATAAAACTGAACAACTTCAATGTGCAACACCCACTTTTAAGCATTGCTGAACAATCAGATGGAAATACGAAATTCCATAGACCACGGCTGCATCTTACTGTAACTTACGAGTACTTGGTAAACGATTACTGCTTTACAAGCAGCTGAAGCCATTTGAGTTGCCGCCAATAGGTTTCGCTTTGTTACCAACAGGCTTTAACTTATTTGGAGTATATACGTTAACACAAATATACGTTAACAACAGGCGTTAACTTGTTTGGAGTATATACTTTAACACAAATTTCGACAGAGATTCTTAAGCCTTTTTTCCGGCTTTAAGTCTAATAACAAGCATGAACTCTTTAGAAATTTAAGTTACCGATCAATTTACACAGATACGCAATACTTTTGATGCCTTTTGGTTCTGCAAGTATTAGTGTTAAGTCATTGCAGTTTGATGTGATTGCCACATAGTGTTTGTGCGATTGGTTTTTCTGCTTTCGCTCGGCAAACACTGTACTATACGTAACAAGTATGA
This sequence comes from Linyphia triangularis, assembly GCA_963978545.1. NCBI lineage: Eukaryota > Metazoa > Arthropoda > Arachnida > Araneae > Linyphiidae > Linyphia > Linyphia triangularis. The sequence goes on from OZ021727.1 coordinate 92,862,395, forward strand.
GGCACCTTTCACATCGTTCTAAACTCCTTGGACTAGTGGATGCATGAAAGATTCTTTCTTTGGATTTCGGAAGTACAAGTCGCAGAGGGGAGATAAGATATCGTTCCCTTTTCTATCGTCTGCCGCTGCCATGGATTACTTATCGTTTGGGCTTCAAAGAAAATCTGATTTTTAGGGTGGAGTGGTTTTTCCCGTTCGCTCCCGTGGCTCCGTTGCGGCTCGATGGAGGGATGGAGAGCGAAAATATGGAGTTCGATTTCCAAGGTGCAGAAATCTTAATTAGGTAGGACGTGCTGACTTTGACATGAGCTAGCCCAATTCTTGACAATATAGTGCAGCTCAGAACTGACATTTTCAGATAAAAATAAATTTTGATCCAACTGTTACGTTGCTCTAAAAAAAATAAAAAATTACAAAATCAATACAAAATTTGAATACTATTAGTGTTTTAAGATGTATTTTTGGAATTATTAAAGATTGTTTGATTTATGCAGCCGTGTGATGAATGTAATGAAATACCTACATTAAATTCAAGGTATTTCTGAAATTTCAAAGTTGTGGTCAAAGATTGCAACAACTCGAAAAATGACATGTATTTGAATTATATCTTGTTCTTTATTAAACTGTTTAGTTATAAAATGTTATATAAATTGAGTCCATATTAAAAAAAAAAAAAATACTATTTTTAAGTTATACCTTGTATTGAAGATATGAGAATTTGACATGATAAGATCCAGATTATCTTTTGAGTATTCCCGGGGCAAACATGATACGTCGAACCTAAAATATAGCTTCTTTGTGAAACCAATCACATTTCTGAACCTGCCCCAGCTGAAATATCGGTCCCGCTTCATTTTCAAGAGAGCATACCTTTTCTAAATAATATTTAGCGCCTTTCTTTCTACGTTTCGATTTATTTGGGAAGTCAGCTGTGAATGGAGTTGAGATTAGGAGTCAACAATGTTATTTGTTTTTTAGAATATAGTTATTTACTTTATAAAACTGATTGGCTTAAGTTGAATCTGATGAAGGGGAAATTGCGAAGAAAAGACCATTGTGCCTCATGACCTTGTTCATTTATCCCTCTTCAATTTCAAAGTAACAATAATAATTTCTACTATAACTGAACTTATAGATCTTTCTTTAACTTAAACATTAGTTATAGAAATATGTTTCTACACGGAGTTGTGCCTTATGGGATTCATTAAATAATGAAGCAAACAAAGAATTTTATTATTGTATAATTACTCAATGTCTTGTTTAAGAGTTATTGTCAGTTCTTCAATACCTTGTGGATCTTAAGCAATATTTTTTTAAACACATAGTTACCTAAAATATTTCTTCAAAGCTTCCGTATAAAAAAAAAGTAGCCCATTGAATTTTAACGCCAGTGTTGCCAATTTTAACATTTCCATTATCTAATGCATCGCATCAGACACATTCCATTTTGAAACAGCTTTCTATAAATAGTATTTTAGGTATAAAAATAATTAATGCTCTATTAAAGTGTGTCCAGCTCTCAAGGTCATAAGACACAATTGCCTTTACCTTGTGATCATTTCTAATTAAAATTTTGAATTTGAAAAAAAAAATTAAAAAAAAATGACAGTAGTTATATCACCCGACAGATGGCGCTGCTTAAATATAATGCAGAATTGCGAAACTAATTTTTATATGCCAGAACAAAATAGTTTTGCTCCAAATTCCTTCAAATTTTTTTCTCGTTATTATTACAACATTATGCTTAAAATATACTCCTTTAAGAAAAAATTCTTTCAAAAATTATTTTTTCTTTTAACTTTTTTTACAAAATTTTTATGGCGAAAATTAAATTTTTTTATTTGAAATTCTCAAATTTGTTTAACTTTTGAAATTTATTTTAGTTCAGTGATTATTTTATTTATATATTTATTATAAAGACAAAAAATGTGTATTTCGTGTCTGCTTTAAATCAAGTATTTCTCTATGCAACACTTGTAAACTTTGGCCGGGACGAAATTTGTGCTCGTTGCAGCCCCCTCTTTTCGTTAGGCCTTTATTAATATTTTTTTTTTAAATGTTAAAGTTGTTAATAAATTTCTTTACTCAATAACATATTCCTTCATAAAGCAATTCAATATGTGAATTAAATCATAGTTTGTTGAATTCTCGAAATTAGACTAAAATCTTTTATTTGGACTATTTAAAGAATTTATCAACATTTTAATAAATACTGCACTGTTTACTGTATATGCTTTTAACGAATGGAATGGTTTTATATGACTTTTATGATTTTTTTATCGTGAAAGTCACAATCGTGGGCAACACAATGTTGCGCCGTATATACATGTAACAATGTCTATTTATTCCAAAAAATGTTAAGAACTGATTGGTTTGCGTTCTATAAATTTACCAGCATTTTCAAAAGGAAACAAATGTATCATTTTTCTTTATGTAAAAATTGGAGTACTTAGCGCCATCTATCGCCAAGAGTAATAATTTCTTTTTCCGTACAAAGTATTTTATATTTAAAAACTTTTCCCAAATCCTTTTTTTTTTTTTTTTTAGTTCAAGTATGTTTGGAAAGATTTTATGTCCTTTTAGAAAAATAATATTATAAATTATAGAAACGTAAAAATAAAACAGATAAAAATAAAATATGAAAAAAATTGTACCTTTTGCTTTGTCGGAAACAAAACAAAAAAGATCAAATAAGATTATTCATCTATATATTCTGTATTGCTAGAGATTAACACCTCCTCATATATTAATCCCATTCCATCGATATCTGTGTGTACATTTAAACATTTTTTCACATCTATACCCAAGCAACGCAACCATGTTGTTTCAATGTGGTGTCAACGTTAAATACCAACATGCACAATGTTGTTTCAACGTGGAACTGTAACGTTGTTTTCAAGTGGAAGTGTTCACTTAAAGGAGCGTGGATGCAATGTTGTGTGCCAACGTTGTTTCAACGTAGATATATCACGTGGTTTCAATGTTGAATGTCAATATTGTTTCAACGTGGATTTGTCACATTGTTTCCACGTGAGAGTGTTCATTTTTGCCCATGTGGTTTCCACGTTGAATGTCAATGTTGTTTCAACATGGATGCATCCCATTGTTACCACCATGATAGTGTTCACTTTTACCAATGTTGTTTAAACATGAATCTTCCACATGAGTATTCAATATTGAATCTTACCAATGTTGTTTCAAGACACACATCCCATAATGCTGTTTTTACAGCACTATAGTTCTTGAGCCCAAGAACTAGTGCTGTAGAAACAGTTTTTCTGGAAAGTATGTCTTGAAACAACATTGGCAAGAATCAAGATTGAACACTCATGTGGAAGATTCATATTTAAACAACATTGGTAAAAGTGAACACTATCATGTGGTAACAATGTGGAACACCCATGTTAAAACAGTATTGCTCATATTTTTCATATTCACATTGCTTTTTCATATTGCTCATATTTTTCGGAAGGGGTTATGAAATTCAAATTCAAAATACCATTTAAAGTTGCAATTTTAAGCAAAACAAATTATTGATTTTTGTATTTTAATAGATAACAGAAAAAATTTGGAAGCGAATGTATCCTGCCTACTTTTCTAAGCGCTTGTTTTGACACATATTTTTTTTTCCACATGAATGTGTTTAGTTTTATTAACACTGTAAAGTTTAAGAGTATATGCATTATAGAAACTCATTTAATGAAAAGAAAAAGTTAAAACTAGAATATTTTCCAAGTATTGGCTTTACGAGTTTCCAACTACTGTTACACTATGTATCATCTTTTAGTAGGTAGAATATCATTTTGTGAAAAATTAAACTTTCCTTTTATATGCAGAGGATTATTCTGTACAAAAATTTAATTTTGCTCCAATGAACCACAAATAAAATTACTTATAATATCTGCTACTTAATTATCTCTGAACTAATCGAATTTGAATAAAAATTATATATATATATTTTTTAACTGTAAAAATAAATCATTACATAATGTTCAAAATAATTTTATTTCAAAAATAGCACGCATAACATTAAAACAAATGTTAATAAAACAAATATTAATAATTACATGTAACAGTAACACACATGGTCCTAACACAATTACATAGGTACAAATACCTTTCAAATTGTTTTTAAGTTCACACTTTAAACCAGCAAATGAAAAATTATAAGATGATTAAATATATATGTGCTAATTTTTAATGACATATCCCATTCAGAGCAACAGTAGGATCTTAACTTCAAGACCCCATTTAATAACAGTAAAATAAGAAAGGAGATACAAAATAATTATTTAAGTTTATGAACCATATGTTATAAACCATGTTTACAATCCTCAATATCATTCCCAAAAATATTCCACATCTCTGTCACCATCAGCAGCCTTAATGTCACTCCACGAGCTTCTTTCGCCTCCTCATTGGTTGTTTTCATAATCTCTAAAATAAAATTACCTTTATTTAATACAAAAACCATTCAAACATATATTTATATAGATATAACTGTTTTCCAATTTTTAAAAGTAGACACCATGCCAAAAATAATAATAAAGAAATACGACGTGTAAAAATGCTCAAATCCAACTCTGCTACTTAAATCGCCAACCAAATTCAAAGATTGAATATATTAATCAAAATAATATCCCTTTTTTATGACTTAAAAAAATCCCTCGCTCGTGTTGAAAGCGATCCCCTTGTTTTGGATGGTTTTAAGTCAATGCCAGTATGCGGAAGCACCCTTCATATTATGGTGTGCACATTGGACTGACCAAAGATCACACGACCATTTAAGGCAATAACAGACTTATTTCAGAATATCATGCAATGACGATACACAATATAGTTTAATCAAAAGTAGATTATGTAAAAAAAATTCGAAGGCAGATGCAGAATACCAATGTTGCCTACTCCCACCCCAGTATTTGAAAACTAAAATGAAGAGTAGAAAAATTTACAGGAAAAACGTATAATATAGGTTTTTATTAATGTTATATTTCAATAGGAAACCAATTATAATTTTTGAAAATTCTAGATTCAAACAACTTAGTTGCCTTTTACTCTTCGGTATACTTTTAGAAAAATTTACTGTATCATACAAATTTTGCTTTAAATTCAAAAACACTCTTTACTACTTTGAGGATAAATTAAATGAGCTGCTGCAACCAAGTTGAAGCCATGCTCTCTATTGGTTTCCAGTTCAAAGTCAGGAACTCATTTTTCATTACATAGTCGCCTGGAGGTTAAAATAGTCAATTAGGAAATTTTGGTACCTACGTATTAACGCCACCACAGCTACAGATTTGGCGGTTTTTAATTACTTACAAGGAATTATAGTTTTATACTTACAAGGAATCCAAAAGATAACTGCGTGCGAACAACAAGATTGCTCTTTATTGGTGGCACTGAAAAACCGTCAAATCTGTAGCTGCAGTGGCGTTAATACGTAAGTACCGATATTTTTCTTACCAAAAAAAGTTTTCTGGAGGCTAAAATAGTCACTTTAGTAAACGCCACTAGCAGCCTTGTTATAATACTGCCATAATTCAGACATGTTCACAACAGCAAAACTAATTTAAAAATAAAAAAATTATACTTAATATATAAATTATAGAGGATTATCAAAAGAACTATCAGTGTCATTTAACATGATGGCCACAAAATTCAGGTAAAAATTTCCCTGACAGATTTAAAAAAAATTCCCTTCTTGCAAACTTTTTCCAAATTCCCCCAATTTTTCCAGATATGTTGACACATTTATCAAATAGAACATGTATGCTAAAGAGATAATATGCCAATTTTTTAAAATTAGGTTTGGTGGTAGTTAAAAGTTAAAATTATTCCATAACATTAAAACTTCTAATGATTATCACAGCAAATCATCAGGAAAATGGTACCAAAATAGGGATAATGGAAAAACATACCCTAAACAGTAACAGTAAATTTTCCTGGATATTAAAAAAATTCCCTGATTTTTTCCACAATCGAAAAGTTTCTTGATTTCCAGGTTCTGTAGCCACACTGTTTAAGTACAACAGCTGTATAAGCAAGTCCACTGAACACTGAAAAAAAAAAAAGAAGAATGTTCAATTCTAATACAATAAGTAAATTTATTCTAAAAAGTATTCCCAAATCTAATTACAGTCAAACCCTGTTAATGCGAAATCCGTTAACCTGAACTCCAGTTTAACGCAAAGTAAAAGCAGTTCTCCGTACTTAAAACTTAGCGTTAATTTATTCAGTTAGCACAAACAATTTCAGCGGCCCCATCGACTTCGTGTTAATGAAGTTTAGCCGCAGAGTTGGACCCCACCCTCCCAAAAAAAAATGGGGTTTTTTTTTGTTTAAAAGTTTTTTTTTTTTTTAAATCCTTTTCTAATTTAAATGTATACATATTTATAAATAAAATTTTACATTAACTAGAATAATAAATGTTTAAATAACAAATAATATTTCTTCTGAAAATAATTTACACTAAGTAAATAAACAATTGCTACTTATGTGAACAATTAAATCATTAAATTTTAATATTATATTTAGAGATATGTTTTTTTAAATCCAACGGAAACTATATAATACAATAGTAATTGTTTACTACTTCTACATGGAATGTTGCTCTTAGATTCATCAGTAATGGTGATAAGTTATACATAATTATATTTTTAAGGTTTAGAAATAAGTTATTTAAGCACAAAATCTCTATTTCACAAACAAGTTTAAAATGCAGCATATAATTTAATTTTAATTAATAATTTTGAATATTATTATAAAACAGTAATAAAACACTTAGATTAATATAAAAAGTTATTTTTGATACTTATAAAAAAAAAGTTCTACAGACTTTCACTATAAGATTTATTTAAAAAAGTTATTTACAACAAATAATTTAAAAAATATAATAATAAATAAACACACAAAAAAAGTGCAATTTTAAATTAATCTTTAAAAAGAGGAAAAACTATTTGGTTTAAACCATGCCAACCCTGTTCGACTGTATAACATAAAAGGGAGATTTAAAAAAATATATATATATATTTTTTGCAAAAGAACAGAATTCCACTTTCTAATTTTAGTTTTTTAGAAAGTTCTTTTTGTAAATTTTTAAATAGCGAAATATCCTATACTGTACTAGATCTTTTCAATTTACCACAGTACCTGAAAAGGATAGGTTTCAGTTGTTAGGAGCCAGCGATCAGATTCCAGGCACTATACCTGTTCCGCATTCCACAGTGTTGTACATGGTGGCAGTAAACTGAAAATATGATAACTATTATAAAATGTATCATCCTTATGCACATGTATATATTTACACTGATGACGTCTTTTTTAAACCTTACTTTGAAATATCGATTTGATTACCAAGTGGGATAGGGAGAAATTCTCAATTTGTTATCCATCACTGCTTGAAAAAGAAAATTAACGAAAGAAATTCATTTTTTGCACACAAAACATCAGTTCATTTTGCAGCTATGTTTTTAAATAAACACTTAATTTTACATTAATTAAAACAACACATTACACAGAGTGGCCACAAAATTCAGGAAATAAAGTTTTCTGATAAAACCCTGATAGATTTTTAAAAATTCTCTGATTTCACAGCAAGTTTTCTTCAAATTTCCTGAACTTTTCCAGATGTGTGATCGAATTAAACATGTTAAAGAGACTACGGGTGTGGAAAATCACATAACTTTCAATTATATTATATAACATTAAGAAATATTCTATACTACATCTGTATTCCACCTGAAATAAATTCCCGGCCCTGTTGACAATTTATAATATTACGGTGGAGGTTTTTTTTAACTGAATTAGTTCATTTAATTACCGCAAAAATTCTTTCAACAAGTATAGAAATAATATTTATACAGCATGTTTAATTCTCAGTGATCAATCGTTTTAGAAAAACATACTTCTACAAGATAGCCCATTCAGTTTTATAGTTCATAAAAATACGTGAAATATACAATAGGTTTTTTTATTTATGTCACACGTGTGTCCCAAAAATCAACAAACCTCACTGATAAGAACATCATTATCTAATTTCATTTATAAATAGAAATACATCTAATTTAGAAAACCGGCAAATAATAGAGTATAATTTAATAATGTAATGAAGAAAACTTACCAGAAAAGGCATAAATCCAATCGTCAACAGACATCGTCAAGTTTCAAATCAACTTCAAAAGTGATGCCAACTACGTCATCACTGAAGGTAAAAGCGTATTGCGCATGCGTAGGATGATACAAATCGTGGATCAGTGGTGTAATGTTGAATTATCACATTGAAGCCATATTAAAAAACCACATTGAGTAAACGGATTTTTACTTTTTGCTTTTATAAATTGCTTTTACCAAAGTTTTCAATTAATATGATTCTTGGACAGGATTGGGGCTTTCCAAAAACCAAAGAAGACACTTGTTTCATGTCTGGTTGAAATATCACATTGAAACAACATTGTGATATCACATTAGAAAAGTAAAGAAAACGAAATTCTGACTTTATTCGTACTACATAATTAAAATCCCTAAAAATTATACGAAATAAATTGATTTCTTCTAATATCTGTTATAAAATATCAGCTTCCTTAAAAATGCATTGGAATTGCACATTGATACAATGTGGTTACAATGTGCCTTTCTCACTTTCAACGTATCCACCAAAAAACCACATAGAAACAACATGAGTGTGTTGCTTGGGTATGCTCAAGAACTCAAAATGACAAATGACATTTGCTCATGTGAACATTTGCACTTAGTAAACTTTGCTTAGTGTGCAAATATTACTTAAAAGCGTTTCAATGGACATGATTTCTCAATATATTGTTTAAAAAATTAATTTTCACTTGTATATTATGAAGTTTTACTTGATATGTATAGCATACCAAATACGAAATCTAGAGAAAAATACTCAATCCATATAAATACAGTATCACTACACGGAGGATCACATAGAATCTAAACTTTAAAATTTCTCACACATTTTTTTTACTGTTATTTTTTCGTTAATATCCTTGAATTAGCAATGTAAATTGCTTTTTATATGTTTAAAAACACTGTTTAGAAACACTTACAGCACACTATTATAGCACTGAGAAACACAGGTTACATTTTTTCAGTAGTATTTTATATTATGACGATAGTGAAGTGGTAAAAAAATATTTTAGTTTTTATGTTGAGAACTATTATTTTTTCTAAACAGCTTTTCTAATACAAAAGACTGAGTAGTAATCACCTCCTCTACAACCCAACAAAATTGCTTGAGCATTAACTTTAAAGGTCGCCAAAATTTAATTATACGAACATAATTAAGATTTAGTCTGTTTCGCTTCGTTACATTATTCGTTACAATTTCAATAGTGTTGATTTTGAAAAGAAACTTTACATCATTTACTTCTGCCTTATCCAACTGATTAAACAGAGAAAGAGAGAGAGAGAAGAAACCAGAAAAATGATCAGTTTTAGTACATCCATTGATTCAAATCTTGAAATCCAAAAGTTGCAAACAAAGCAATCAAAATTATATTTAAAAAATTCTGTTGAACACAGGGCCGTAGACAGGAGGAGACCTCCGGGACCCCAACCCCCAAAACTGTGTGAAATCTTGTTTTACCATTCCCCCCCCCCCCCCATTTTTTGTGCATAACTTTTATATGTATTTAATCAAATTTTTGACCTTAACCCACTCCCGAAAAAAAATCCTTGCTCCGGGCTTGCTGTTGAAGCTCCAACATTGACCATACTCAAATTGATAATGAAATTGAAAATCTTGGCATTGACATTTTTTCTTTCAATAAAGTGGCAATTCCTGAAAATAAAAACTTTAAAAATAAGATACCCTGACCTATAACTTATTCAAATTTACCTGACCAGACCTACTCTTGACAAGGACAAATCAGAGGAAGATCCAACATTAAATCTCAAGGAGGGGAACCAGTAATGAAAAACGTTTGGAAACTTAGACATCAAAATTTTGTATAAATATATTATTGTTCTATAACGTTACTTTATAAATTGCATGTGTAAACAATCTTTCTTATGATTTCAAAGAAATTATAAATTCATGTATCATAACAAAGTGTTAAATGTTAATAACTAGAAATGATTCGAAGGATTAAAAAGGAACGTTGTGTTTCTATTGCTGTTATGATAGTGGCTTAACCAGAGAAAAAAGTGATGATAATAAGTAATATTAACAAACGAATCAAGTCATTTATTTCGAAAATATATATAATATATATTTGTATATTTATGCAACTTACAATTTTGTTTATTTTTGGTGGGGTACATGTTTGAAATATATCTGTTTTCTTATTATATGAAAATATGAAAATGTTAGCTAATAATTGTATTTAAATTTTATGTTTTATAATATCAGATACGGAAATACACAGAAAATATTCTAATGAAGAAAATTTAATTACTAAAACACACATTCAAATATTTTAAACAAAACCATTGTTTCCATTATTTCGTAAAAAGCACACATTACGTTTTTCTAATTACGTATTATCTTCTTTTGAAAAATCCTTTAACAAAAGTCATAAATTACATTTTTACCGAAAATGTGTGAAACACCTCTCATATCGATCACCCAGCGCCATCTATTACTCACTAGACAAACTTCAACAGTTAGCTTTCTCTCCAATAGATGGCAGTACGTGTAGCACATTAATCATTGCCAGCAGTGACAGTGTACGAATTTTAAAACGTGTAATGAAGCCATCTCCGTCTTTCTGTCAGCTTTTAACAACAGGGAATTTGATGCGGAATGCAAAGAGCGGCGACTGCAAATTAGACAGGAGCATCTAATGATACTCGAACATGGTCCGACTGTAATTGCTTCACAACTTAACTCTCTCAATTGTGAATAATTTGTAGTAACTGATATCTGTGTTGAAATTCCATATCAACATAGAAATATATTCCTGATGAATATAATAGAATATTAAAATGATAATATATTTATTAAATATAAATTATTAGGATAGTTCTCATTAAATCAAAATAAATAATCCTATTTATTTTGGTAATATTAGCAAATTATTTTTTATTATACTACACTACCTTATACACTATTACCTTATTTTAATATGATATAATACTAAAATAAGAAAATAGTATAAAAGGTAGCAATGTAAAGAATTTAATAACGTAAAAAAATTAACTAAAGTTTTTATTAGAATTCTTTAAATTTTTATACCATAGAGAATTAAATTATTTTAAATAATGATAATACTTTAAGTATTTGTAATTGTTAAAAAAAAGTTATAACTTCATAAATGATAATAATTAAAAACAATAATAATTAAAATATAATTATTTAAGTGTTCATAAATTAAATAAATACAATAGAAAAAATAACTTAAATTAGTTATTATTAAAGAATTAATATTCACATCTTTATAGCATTGGACAATATGGCAAATTATTAAAACATGAATGTGAATTTTGGAAAAACCTCCGAATAGTTAAAAAAAATTTAAAGTACTTTATTTTATTTTTTATTTTTATGGCTACAAAGTGCTTTGAAGTTCGAATAAATAAACTGATAATAAAAAACTGATAAAAAAAAAGCCAAAAAAAAAAAAAGTAAGTTTGATTCTAATTGCTATGAACGGTTGAGAAGATGAGAGGTATACTTTTGTTACATTCTGTATTATAAATTTCAAAGAAAGAAGTTCGAATAAACATTACCATGTCCTTATTTAAGAAAAAGTAAGCTTTTTACACTCCCTCAGAAATGAAGAAAAATAAATGCCAGGTGTACCAAAAAGAATGGCACTCTTCTTTCTAAGAAATCTCATTCTCAGTCTTTCACAAGTAGAGAGTCATCTAGTGGTGATTTTCTTAATCTCCAGGCTACGCCTCGTCCTATGACATAACTCTCATTCACGAGATCTTCGTCGTTTCATAAATATAATGATTTAGAACCGGGCAATTCTTTTTGACTCAGTACATTCTTTTACACCCTGTACTTTACAGTCATTAAAGATGAGACAATTTTTGCGAACTAATCTTTTCATTCATCAACGTTTTTATCCTATTGTATTTATAAAAATATTTTTATAATGAATTGAAAATTACATCAATGTAAGCAATTTTTTCTTATTCACCCACTTTACCAGATGTACATAAACGAAGCTAATTGTTTTATAAATATTTGTGTTGGAATACAGGAATTGACATCTGAAACATTTATGTAATTTTATTATTTAATGGCAGTACAGTTTCATACTGCTTAGTAAGTGATAATTTTCATGATTAATAAATATTAGCATTTAAATAGTCAAACACTTTTATTAAATGTTTTATTATTATCACATTTTATCAAGATTGCTTTGTTCACGGTTATATTTCTTCGGCATAAGAATTTTTGAGGGCTGAGAGGGGGAGACATAATAAGAATCAATAGTTTTTTTTTTTTAAATTACTTATTTAAAGGTACTTGGGCATATCTGGTCCTTTTCTTGTGGTTTTATCTGATCTTCATCTTACTCAAACAACATTTAACAAAGTAGAGCAAAATACAAAAAACAACCATAAAAACATTAATATCCAGGTTGCACAGTAGTATTGGCCAGTGTCGGAAACAAGAGTTCTGGAAAATTGCATATTTTGGCCGAAACTCGAACAACGTTCCAAAATAAACGATTGAAAAAAAAAAAAACATGCCAAAATCATCACAAAACATTTTTTTCCCCTCCATCCTTAATTATAAATAAAATATTTCAATTTTAAAACTGTGCATCAACATTTCAAAACATCCAGTATATTTTATCCAGCACTAGAAGAGAATGGCCAATATTTGTAACAACTGCCGGTTTACAACGTTCCGGATTGGCCAATGTCAAGTAATATTGAAATGTCATATGAAACATGTCATCCGGCTCTCCCCAATCTTCATTTCCAAAATTAACAGATACTGGAGCTATCGTGATAGTCTCGGGTAGATTTTCCTGGTTTTCTACTATAAGAGAAGGAGAGCGGAAAAGTTTCTTCTCTTGGGAACTCACGAGATGACAATCCTTTACACCCTGATGTCGTGAACTTTACGGCGCAGGATAGCCCCCTTCAATATAGATAAACAACTGGATAGACTGCTCCGATGTCAATGCAAGAAAAAAAACGCGCCGGTGGTTGATGTGGATGTGTGGACGATTGACCAATCACAGTTCACTTTTATAGTTGGGTGGGAATGCGAGAAACCTTGTTAAGTACTAGAGTAGATATATATATTTTTTTGCACATTATTACTAATTAAGGTCTACTATTGACAGTTCTGCAGTGTACAACTCAAGATTTTATTTTCAATCCTCTACATCAGTATTTTTTTTATCCACCCAATGATCTGGCAACGGCTTCATTTTCCCAACGTTAAGCAGTCTATTCAGTTGTTTATCTATATCGATGATAGCTCCTCTTATAAAAGACATTTATCTCAATCACAATCGTGCTTGTTCACTTAGGAATCGGAGAGAGAAAGAAAACGATTTCGAAATGTATCGTCATCAGAATGTAGATTCCGTGTTCTTCATATCAAGCTGTAATTTTGCAATTTTTTTCACGCTCTTTGATTTAATTTTGCAATTTCTTTTCAGCTTCTTTAACCCAACAAATTATAGGTGAACTAAATGGAAATTTAATAGCAGTTAGAAAATAAAATTTTTTGCGATTTAACCATTCAACTATTGGTATGTATTTTAACAACTTAACTTCAATAACACACATTTTAGTGAATGTTATGCACTGAGTTATTTGTACTGCGGTTGTATCGTCTCTGAAGTTTTGTTCACCAACTATACCTTTAAAAATAAATTCGAATTTTCAGCCAATCAAAAACTTGTAATTTATTTCCCCCGTCAAACATTACGAAAATCAGTTGCCTGTGACGTCACACTATATGAGGTTATTTTATTGATAAAAATCCATACAATTTTCGCGGTCAAACAGTTATGATTGAATGATTAATTTTTTACTAATTTCTTAAACTATATCTTTATAATGGTACATCTTTATAAATACTGAAATAATGTAATTTAAAAATGATGGAATTAGTTTAGAGAAAAGTATTTAACAAATAATTTAAGTAGAAAATGGAATTCAGAATTTATTTGAAAATAAAATAAAGAAGGCACGTTGATAGAAGCTAAAAAAAATATGTAAATCTTACTTTTAACCTTCATAGAATATTTTTAATTTGATTAAATTTCTACCAAATAGCAGTACAGTCTTCTTTACCAGAGCTGAAATGAAGCTCATGTCAATCATTTTGTCTGGTGATGTTGTTGAATGTGCAAAGTTTTATATTGTTTGTGAAAAAACTGTTCAATCCTCAAAAATCTGGTAAGTTTTTTGTTTTTTGTTTTTGTAACCTCCATCTTCAGTAATGCTATTCATTATAGTGTTAAGCATACTTTTGCCGTTAACTTTTATCAAATAGCCATTTTTTTCCTCAAAAATCTCTTTACATATCTCTGTATCTAATTATGTTTATACATAAGTAGATACAGTTTACTTGTCATAAGAGGTCATCTTCATATAAAAACTAAACCTGACTTTAAAAAGTTCAATCGATTAGCATCCAAAAAAAGTTTAAATATCCAATTTCATAATTTTTCAATGAGTGGTTTATAAGTAAAATGATGTTAAGAAAATGACCAATTAATGTTTTAAAGAAAAATTTCCTTTTTACTCATTAATTCTTAAATATATATTTTAGTAGTTTTTGCTTCAAATGATAATTTGATAAAGACCAAAGATAAACAGCATACAACTTTTGCATTAAACAGTTTTTAATGAGTAATTATTTATTAATTAGAATATCTTTAAATTTTTTTAAATAGAATCGTAATTTTTGTACTTTCATTAGATTTATAACGGTCGAATATATACAGGTCAGAAAACATACAGGACAATATACAGGTCAAAAAACATACAGGACAATATACAGGTCAAAAAACATACAGGACAATATACAGGTCAAAAAACATACAGGACAATATACAGGTCAAAAAACATACAGGACAATATACAGGTCAAAAAACATACAGGACAATATACAGGTCAAAAAACATACAGGACAATATACAGGTCAAAAAACATACAGGACAATATACAGGTCAAAAAACATACAGGACAATATACAGGTCAAAAAACATACAGGACAATATACAGGTCAAATTTGAAGTTATTGTGACCAGTAGATTTTTTTTATAGCTTTCTAAAAGTTGAACTTTAACTGTGGTCACCCTGTTGTTTGAAATATACAGGGTAACCACAATTAAAGTTCTACTTTGCTTGTTAAATTAAACTTACTGCTAGTAACATGCATTGCATATTGAAATATGCTATGCATTTTACAAGTAGTAAGTTTTGAGAAGTGTTCATCAAATTTATTCTTTAGAAGGTTCGATCCAGTGATCAAAATCAAACTCCTAGATCAGATTCAAAACACATGCCTAGCTTGTGAGACAACTCCGGTACGATATCCTGCTTCGGCTCTCTTGTTACGAAAAATTAATAGACACAATGGGACTTGTGTGATCAAATGTCTACTTTAGAGTTACCCATTCAAAGCTTCTCTCATTCAATAGTCAAATGTAAAAAGTTAATTTAAAAACCTTTCAATCAGCCATCCATCCTTTAAATTCAGATTAATATCAATGGTCTAGGTGCAAATTTTTTTTTGTGAAATATACATTTCATTTTGATATTTTTGCGCCAAGAAAAAGAGCAATGCAAACCAACATGAGTTCGAAACCATGTATAAGTACAGTACTAAAAAAAAAAAAAAAAAAAAAAAATAATAATAATAATAATCCGAATGATGGCTATATTTTGTATTCTAATTGATAAAAATACAAAAGTCAAGTACCGTTGTAGATCGTGGAATGTCTTTATTAATTTTCTCCATTTTTTTTTTATCATACTGGGTCATCTACGTGTTTAAATTGAACCAAACTTTGAAAAGTTCAATGGCAACTCCCTAATATTATACAGTATTTAGATTTAGAATCCATAAAAACGTCTATATACCAAATTTCATAATTTCCGAATGAGTGGTCAGTAATTTAAATGAGGTCAAGGAATTGTCAAATTATGTAATAAGAAAAAAATACTTTTTTGGCTATAAATTCTTAAATAATTAATATATTTTAGCAACTTTTGTTTCAAACGATTAGTTTATTAAATGTCAAACATAAATAGCAATCAACTTTTGCACCAAACAGTATTTTAATAATTAATTAATAAAACAAGTTTTAAATTTTTATACATAGAAACATGTATTTTTTTTTTTCATTAGATTTATCATGGTCAAAAACTTCTCCAGAATTTTTTTTATCCCATTTTGACTTTTGGTTCTCAATATTTTAGCAAAAATGTAAAAAAGCTCACTTTAATTGACTGTGTAATAGATTACATCTTGAAGAAAGCAAACGTTCGATTCTTCCCCGCTGTAAAGATATTCCCCTTGAAGATCGGTCAAAACATAAGTGACGTGTTTCTCAAAGTAATGAACTAAAATTTGGCACTTAGGCTAAAGGAAGTATTTTAAAATCGAATGAAAATACAAAAAATAGAGGTTCTTATTAAAATTTTCAAAGATAGAGTTAAATTTACTTAGTAAACAGACCCTAAAAAAACAATTTGCACCAGACATATAGAAAATCGTAAGCAAAACATTTTGGCGTAAATCGCAAGATTCTACGATAGCACTTTTTATTTTTAATAAAAGGCGGATAATAAAAAATATGTTTTGTGATTTTTATAGTATGTTGTATTTAAAAAACAAATCGTGTATTTCGGAAAGGTGTTGCAGTTTTGGCCAGGATTGACAAATCTTCCATAACCTCTGTTTCCGAGATTGGCCAATCATGCTTCTCTACCCAGAAAGTGGCAACGGTGAGGTTTGTCTGTGTATTTCTAAAATTTTAGTGAATGTCACCAACCTGTAAGAGACGCGTGAGAATTAATTAGGGCCGAGTCCAGCTCCATCTGTTGATGTATTGGGATGAGCTGCTGTGGATGTAGCTCTTATTTATCGAACAGCAAGAAACTTGTGTTTCTATTGTTAATAAGTTAGGATGACTGAAACTGTGATGTGAATACATGCACAGTATGATAATTCTGTAGAAAGAATTGTAGAATTTTTTTTTTTTTTTTTTTTTTTTTTTTTTTACATCTTGTGTAGTCATTCCCCGAGTATGCAATTCATAACAATGCTAAAATATTTATTATTCCGAAAATATTTTACGAGTTAAATAACTTTATTTTACATTGGATAGAAATTTTCAGTGTCCAAATCGTTTCAAACAACAATTAAAAACTCGTGAAAAATTAAAGTCATACGAGTTGTTAAATTCATAGGATAAGCAAAGTACTTCTATTTAATTTTTATTTTTATTTTTTCAACAGGTAAATAAAATATTTTAAAAATCAATGATATGGCAACTAACAATTATTCTCCCAAAACAATTTTTGGAAAATAAATTCGTAGTCTTCAATATATATATATATATATATATATATATATATATATATATATATATATATATATATATATATATATATATATATATTGTTATGAATTTTCCCACTGAGGCAATGATGGCACAGTTTTCACGGTTTAAAAATATTTATTCTCTCTTCAGAAAACTCACAAAATTTATTCACAGGCAACAGTTTAATTACTCTCAAGCTTCAACACAAGCTTCAACAAAAATAACTTCGAATTCAGCGATTATACAAGCTCACTCCAATAGGTAAATAAAGCGATCAGCTTTCAACGAACTCCGAAGTCAATCTGAAAACTTTCCCGTTCTCCAGTCCTTTATATACAAGCGCGTGAGACATTCTCGAAATTTCCAGCCAATTTATCGGAAACGAAATATCTCGAAACTTCTCGATTACTTTAGGTGTTGCCACCTTTTTCTAACTTGTATAATCGCTATTAATTACTAAATAAAATAGGATAAAAATAAATTACAATAGAATTTTGAAATAATACGTCACTATTTACAATATATACAGACAATTTGTGCAACATTTCCCCCTTCTTAAAGACTGCACGTCCCGGGCAGTGAAGTCCTTAAGAGAAAAAGCAATTCAATCACTTCTACTATAATATGGGGCTAGTCTATTGTTATGTACAACTCTAGGTTTACAGGAGGGTGTTCGTTGAATCCTTACCACGACGTCGTTGATCTTCTTAAGGACCACATACGGCCCTTCCCAGTTCGTCTGGAGCTTAGGGGAGAGTCCTTTCCGACGTTTAGGATTCCATAACCACACCTTGTCACCTTCCTGGAATGAACGTTCCGTGGCCTTGGCATCGTAGCGGATCTTCATGCGCTCTGTCATGATGTTGATTCTTTCTCTGGCGAACCGTTGTACGGCTTCCAAACGTGCCTGGAGATCATCTAGATACTGGACAGGCGAGGAAGGGGTGTCCGGTGGTCGTCCAAAGAGGAGGTCGCAGGGTAGTCTAAGGTCTCTTCCGAAAATCATTTGAGATGGTGTGTATCCGGTGGTCTCGTGAGTAGCACTTCTGTAGGCCAAAAGGAACAATGGAAGTTTCTGATCCCAATCTTGCTGGTTCTTGGAAACAAACAAGGAGAGATGATTCAGAATCGTTCTATTAAATCGTTCAACCATTCCATCGGATTGTGGGTGCAGGGGAGTTGTACGAGTCTTTTCCATGTCGAGCAAGTCACACAGCCCAGTGAAGACGGCAGAGTTGAAGTTCGTCCCCTGATCGGAATGTATCAGCAGGGGTACGCCAAATCGGGAGATCCAATTCCGTACGAGGACTTCTGCTACGGTTGTGGCTTCCTGGTCCGGAATCGCGTATGCTTCTGGCCACTTGCTAAAGTAGTCCATGACAACTAGGATGTATTTGTTGCCATTAGTTGTGTGAGGTAGGGGGCCTAAGACGTCCAAAGCAATTCTTTCGAATGGTGCTCCTACGTTGTAACGTTGCAACTTTCCACGAGTTCGGGTCTTCGGTCCCTTCCGCGAATTGCATGCATCACAGGACTTGCACCACTTCTCCACGTCGGATTTTGCTTTGTCCCAGAAGAATCTCTCCCTGACTTTCTGAAGAGTTTTCGTGACACCAAAATGTCCTCCAGTAGAACTGCTGTGAAGTTCTTCTAGAACGTTCGTAACTCTAGAACTTGGAAGGATTAATTGCCACCGGAAGCTTTTGCCATCATCGGACTCCCATCGACGGTAGAGTACTCCATTCTTCAAGTGCAAAGAGTCCCACATAGCCCAATATCTCTTCATTGTTGGGCTATAGCATGCAATTTCCTGCCAACTGGGTTTTCCGGTAGCCGCTTCCAGGAATTCAATGAGAGGTTTCAAGTCCTGATCTTCGACTTGACTTTTCCGGACATTCTGGTCACTCCAAGGGTCCATGTCTGAAGTAGTTGACTTGGTAGTTATTTTCCGAACGGCCAATGTGTTAACCCCAAACTTAGACTCGGCATTGGAACAAAATCGACAGTTCTCCGGACATGGTCTTCTAGAAAGAGCGTCTGCATTCCCATGGAACGTTCCTTTTCTGTGATGGATATCCATGTCGTATTCCTGCAGGCGCTGAATCCACCTTGCTATTTGTCCCTCTGTATTCTTGAAATTCAGCAACCAAGTCAGAGACGCATGATCAGTTCTTAACAGGAATTTTCGGCCGTACAAGTAATGATGAAAGTGCTCAACGGCTTTTACTATTGCCAGTAACTCCTTTCTTGTGACGCAGTAGTTCCGCTCGGATCTTGACAGGCTCTTACTAAAATAAGCGATGACTTTCTCCTGTCCTCCAATTTCCTGGGAAAGAACGGCGCCCACTCCCTCATTGCTGGCATCTGTATCCAAAATGAAGTCCTTGTTAACATCGGGAAAAGCCAAAACAGGCGTGGATGTTAAAGCGTTCTTCAGTTGATTGAAGGAGTCGTCACAGTCGGCAGTCCATAGGAACTTCTGCTTGCTCTCTGTTAGTCGATGCAAGGGTCTGGCGATCTTGGAGAAACCTTTCACGAATTTACGGTAATACGTGCACAGGCCTAGGAAGCTTCGCAATTGATGAACGTCTTGCGGTCGAGACCAAATTTGCACAGCATGGATCTTGGCTGGATCTGTGCTTACTCCATCGGATGAGATGATGTGTCCGAGATAACTGACTTTCCGCCTAAAGAGCTTACATTTTGATGGGCTAAGCTTCAAGTGGGCTTCCCTAAGCTTCAAGAACACGTTCTTCACATTTTGCAAGTGTTGATCAAAACTCCGCCCGGTGATAATGATATCGTCCAAATATACCAGACAGGTCTCGTAGGAAAGTCCTCTAAGCACAGTCTCCATTAGTCGCTCGAACGTAGCCGGTGCATTACACAAGCCAAACGGCATAACTTGAAACTGCCATAATCCTTGGCCGGTAGTGAAGGCAGTCTTCTCACGATCGTCGGGATGTATCTCCACTTGCCAGTATCCACTCTTCAAATCCAAAGTCGAAAACCACTGGTTCCCCGATAGAGTGTCCAAAGTGTCATCGATTCTTGGCAGAGGGTAGCTGTCCTTTTTCGTAATTTCGTTCAGCTTCCGGTAATCCACACAAAACCTGGTGGAACCATCCTTCTTTCGAACGAGTACGATTGGAGAGGCCCATGGACTTGAGGAGGGTTCGATAACTCTATTATCTTCCATTTCCTGTAACAGTTTCCCGACCTCCTCTTGTTTTGCGAAAGGAAGTCTTCGAGGATGTTGTTTAATAGGTAAATGGGTCCCAGTATCGATTCGATGTTGAGTAAGCTCTGTTCTTCCTACATCTTTCGATGACATGGAGAAAATGTCTTGAAATTCTTTTATAAGGTTTCCGACAATCTTCTCTTGCCTTCTTTCCAACCGAGAGTCTTCGAGAAGCTGGTCCACTAAATCCGCGGGTGGTGCGGTCGGAAGCTCCTTCGATCCTCGTTCAATGCTTGTAACAGGTGTGCAGGTGGCAATTTCTTCTCCTTTCTTGATAACTCTCTTAGAATCACCGATGTTGGCCATCCTCACATGCACCACCTCTTGAGAGAGATCCACAAGCGTCGCTCCTACAAGCACTCCTTTCGGGACGCTATTCGATGATGGGAAGTCCGTTACTCCAAATCGGAAGGCCTTCGGGAGCTCTGTTGAACCTTTTACAACCAAATCTGTCATGGAGGGGATGGTGATGTCTTCAAGAGCTACTATTCGATATGCACACGGCTCTTCCGAGTCCAAACCGAACAATGGAACTTCTTCTTTCCCCGTTTGAAGCTCGCCTTTCTCGAAATTCAAAGTAATTCCATTTCTCTTTAAAAAGTCCAATCCAAGAATACATGGGTCAATAATTTCAGCGACGTAAACGGTGTGAGTGTAGGTGTGAAATCCAAAAGATATGTTGACATTTAATTTCCCATGCACAGAAATTTTGTCACCAGTCACAGTCTGTAGTGAAACTGAAGGCGCCGTGTAAAGAGGTTGGCTGTCCAGGCGCCGGGCTACATCCGTCCGTAAGATGGTTACATTTGCCCCTGAGTCAACTATTAGACGACAGGGAGTTCCATTGATCTTGCCCTCCACGAATAAACCATGGTTTCCTCCTTGAAGGGATGAGATGTGATAGAGGCTGAGTGGGGCACCACCTGCTCTACACGGCGACCTCCGCCTCGCGAGATAGCCGCTCTTTAGTTTAACTGCTGAGGCTCGGACGAGGGTCTGTCCCTTCTCCTGTCCAATTCAGGGCAATCACGTCTGAAATGTCCTTCCCGGTTGCAGAGCCAACAAACCACTCTAGTTTTTCGATCCTTCGAGCCAGGAATATTTCTCATAATTCGCTCCATCTTGTTTTCCAGCTCTTGAAACTTCTTCGTGAAAAGTTCAGAGGAATCGTCTGCCAATGCTCCACGTACGAAACGCCGATCTTTTCTAGAAGCTTGTTGTGCCGCCTCTACTCTCATGGCATAGACGAGGGTGGATTTCAGATCTTTGCTGTCGGACATCCTGGTAGCTTGCTGTATGTCGGGATCTTTGATGGCATCCACGAAATACTGAAGAGACAGGTTATCTCGTACGTCCGAGGGACAGTCTGGGAATGCGAGGAGCGACAGTCTTTCTATATCCGACGCCAATTCTTGAAGAGTTTCATTGGCCTTCTGCTGTCTCACTTTCAGTTGCAGTCTGTTGTAATCCTTAAGATGCTGCTCACCAAACCTTAGCTCCAACGCATTCGCCAGCGCCACGAATTCTCCCCGCTTCTCTTCAGGTAGTGTTTGTAAAATGTCAGCAGCTTCACCTCGAAGAGATGCCGCGAGATGGAATGCTTTCGCAGTATCATCCCAACCATTCGCAGAAGCAATAATTTCAAACTGCGTTTGATAAACGCGCCAAGACGACCTCCCATCAAAAGTGGCCACTTTGATGTTAGAGCGCGGCGCCATAAAGGGGATGGAAGCGTTATCCCAATTAGGTGACGCTATGGCCACAGCTTCACGCGTTTCCATTTTTCGCAACCTTTCTTCTACAACGTCAATGAATTTGTCTTGCTCTTCCTTTAAGGTGGAAACTTTTTCTTGCATGGTGGAAACTTTTTCTTGCACGGTGGAAACTTTTTCTTGCACGGTGGAAACTTTTTCTTGCACGGTGGAAACTTTTTCTTCAACTTCATTTCTCACTGTCTTAAGATCTTCTCTGACATCCAAAATATCCGCCTTCATTGATTGAAGAACACTCTCTGTGCGCTCTATAAATCTATCAACGGACGCAGAAGATGATTCTTGCTTGGATGCTAAAGCTTTAATATCTAATGATGTCGCTTCTTGTAAAGCTTTAATGTCTGATGATGTTGCTTCTTGACTGGCGGCAATGGCGGCGGCGAGTTCGGCATTCGTCGTTTCTTGGCGGGCTTGACCGGCGGCAATCGTAGCGGAAAGTTCGGCTGCGGTGGTTTCTTGGCAGGCTTTCATTTCGGATTTTATTTCGGCGGCAGTGCATTCTTGTTGGGCCTTCATTCCAGCAATCATTTCCATCAACTGCTTCATTTGGTCTTCCATCATTCCTCTAGTTGTCGGCATTCAAAATTACGAGACCCCACTTCTGACACCACTGTTATGAATTTTCCCACTGAGGCAATGATGGCACAGTTTTCACGGTTTAAAAATATTTATTCTCTCTTCAGAAAACTCA
Source organism: Linyphia triangularis (assembly GCA_963978545.1). Taxonomy (NCBI): domain Eukaryota; kingdom Metazoa; phylum Arthropoda; class Arachnida; order Araneae; family Linyphiidae; genus Linyphia; species Linyphia triangularis. The sequence goes on from OZ021727.1 coordinate 92,885,594, forward strand.
CAAAATTTATTCACAGGCAACAGTTTAATTACTCTCAAGCTTCAACACAAGCTTCAACAAAAATAACTTCGAATTCAGCGATTATACAAGCTCACTCCAATAGGTAAATAAAGCGATCAGCTTTCAACGAACTCCGAAGTCAATCTGAAAACTTTCCCGTTCTCCAGTCCTTTATATACAAGCGCGTGAGACATTCTCGAAATTTCCAGCCAATTTATCGGAAACGAAATATCTCGAAACTTCTCGATTACTTTAGGTGTTGCCACCTTTTTCTAACTTGTATAATCGCTATTAATTACTAAATAAAATAGGATAAAAATAAATTACAATAGAATTTTGAAATAATACGTCACTATTTACAATATATACAGACAATTTGTGCAACAATATATATCTATATATATATATATATATATATATATATATATATATATATATATATATATATATATATATATATATATATATATATATATATATATATATATATATATATATATATATATATATATATATATAAATATAGATAGATAGATATAAAAACCACACACACACGTCTGACCTGCTTTTAAACATCGATCATTCAAAGCAAGTGTAAATGAATTCATAACACGCAATTTTCGAATTGCATTGCGTTATCAATTCCTCAATTTTGTAAGTGAACATGGAAGTCCAGAAATTTTTCGAAAACTACTGGTTGGTTTTAAATCAATTTTTATAACACCAGGAATTCTTACAAATCTAAGAACTATTGGCTAAATTTTTATTCCGGAACTAATTTCTTTTTGAATAATAATTTGAATGATATTTTTAAGCTTAAAATTGCTTAATAAATGACACTTATTGAATACGTTTATCTGTAATTATTTAAAATTCAAAACAAAGCGATATGAGCAGTCTTTTTAAAATAAATACAGGGGATTAAATGAAACTAGGGGGCTTCGCCCCCTGCTTGCTAACGCTCGCCAACCCCCAAACGCCTCGCTGCGCTCGGATTGAGCGGCTTTGCCTCTCGAATTTGTGGTTAAAACATCTTGCTGCGCTCGAATAGGTTTGCCAGCCATAAAAAATGTAACCAAATTTTTATAAATTTAATGTAAGGCCTAATAGAGAAAACACCCAAATTGCAAGTTTCATAATAGAAAGTTAAATATACTATCCGCCAACATTCTGACTTAAAACTTCATTAGCTATGTCCTTACATTGAAGTCCCAATATCTTTTATTTATTCTGATAAGTCGCCCCGTTAGAGAACGACATCTAACGCGAGGCATTTTCTGGATAGAAATACTTCAAAATAATAATTACTCTAATACAAAAATGCTTCAGAAAAACAGAAAAAATCAACTTTGAAACGAAGAGTTTAAAAAGAGCTTTAAAATTAGCAACGGGTTTGTTGTTTACATACGTAAGGAAAGCTTTAAAATTAGCAACGGGTTTGCTGTTTACATACTTAAGGGAGAACGACATCCAACGCGAGGCATTTTCTGGATAGAAATACTTCAAAATAATAATTACTTTAATACAAAAATGCTTCAGAAAAACAGAAAAAATCAACTTTGAAACGAAGAGTTTAAAAAGAGCTTTAAAATTAGCAATGGGTTTGTTGTTTACATATAAGGATAGCTTTAAAATTAGCAACGGTTGGTTGGTTGAACCCCCGAGCAGCCTGTTTGTTGTTTACATACGTAAGGATGTTGCCAATCATATATTCAAAATCATTGAGGCTTTGTAGTAGCTTAATGATGAAAAATATTGAAATTTAACTAAATAATAAAGTGTTAATAAATTATTTTGGCACGTTTTGGCAAATCTACAGCTTATTTCCTTTAAAATGACACCTTGATCATTGAAATTGGTTGAGCAGTTTAGGCGGACGGACTAACCCCAAAAAATGTGTTGTCTATTAAATATATAGATATGTTGCTTGAAAAAGTATGTCCAATTAAAAACAAAAATTGATTAAATTTCATTTCTTAAAATATCTAAAATTTTCTTGTAAAATTTAAAACTATAATTATTTTAACTAGGGGGCTTCGCCTCCTGCTCGCTAACGCTCGCCAACCCCCAAACGCCTCGCTGCGCTCGGATTGAGCGGCTTTGCCGCTCGAATTTGTGGTTAAAGCATCTGGTTGCCTTCGAATAGGTTTGCCAGCCATAAAAAATGTAACCAAATTTTTATAAATTTAATGTAAGGCCTAATAGAGAAAACACCCAAATTGCAAGTTTCATAATAGAAAGTTAAATATACTATCTGCCAACATTCTGACTGAAAACTTCATTAGCTATGCCCTTACATTGAAGTCCCAATATCTTTTATTTATTCTGATAAAAAACAACGCGAGCTACACTCACCAACCCCTGAATGACTCGCTTGGGTTGGTTTTTTTGGATAGAAATACTTCAAAATAATAATTACTCTAATACAAAAATGCTTCAGAAAAATAGAAAAAATCAACTTTGAAACGAAGAGTTTAAAAAGAGCTTTAAAATTAGCAACGGGTTTGTTGTTTACATACGTAAGGATGTTGCCATTCATATATTCAAAATCATTGAGGCTTTGTAGTAGCTTAATGATGAAAAATATTGAAATTTAATTAATTAATAAAGTGTTAATAAATTGTTTTGGCAAATCTACATTTTATTTCCTTTAAAATGACACCTTGATCATTGAAAACAGGTTTGTTGTTTACATACGTAAGGATGTTGCCATTCATATATTCAAAATCATTGAGGCTTTGTAGTAGCTTAATGATGAAAAATATTGAAATTTAACTAATTAATGAAGTGTTAATAAATTATTTTGGCACGTTTTGGCAAATCTACTGCTTATTTCCTTTAAAATGACACCTTGATCATTGAAATTGTTTGAGCAGTTTATGCAGACGGACTAACCCCAAAAAACATATTGCCTATTAAATATATAGATAATGCTGTAGTTTATAAATTTGAGTATAAGAAAAGTCAACATTTCGTTTTAATACTTTTCAAGGATTTTTTTAAATTGTCCAGAAGATTTTATAATTGATCATAACGAGAACCATAGTGAAAAATTAGATAAAATAATTTGTATAAAAATAACCATCGTAGAAAGAAAATAATGTTAATAATTGAGAATTGAATGTGCGGATGGTGTCTAAGAAACATTGAGACACATGATTTGATTGAAATACGTTAAAAACTTAGAAAGCTTTTCGTAATGTACAAGACAACCATTTTATCCCTAATGAGCATATACGTTCCGGTATTTGTGGGATTTATTACCCAAATAGTATTCAACAGTGGAGTAATAAATCCCATCAGAGAATCAAATTACGACAAGATTATATATTATATGCGTGTTTGTGAGAAATATATGGCTATTATTACAGTATCCTAGACGAATGCGACAAATAAGTGCTGTTGACTATGCAATAAAGATGTATTATTCCAGGAGATTTATAGGAAACATGAAAAGTGAAAACATCAAACTCAATGCATACTTCTTTTAGTTTGTCAATAATGTTATAAATTTTTTTCTCTCAAAAGAAAGATGACACAGTTTTTACCCCCCCCCCCTAAATAAAAATATAATTTATTCTTCCTTTGAAGGCTCACAAACTTCTTCGAACAACAAAACAATTTCACCGAGCTTCAATGCAAGCTTCAGTACATTCAACTTCAAACGCAACGTTAATTCAGCTCAGCGCGAAAGTAAACAAAGCATCCGATGCTTTCCGAACAGCAAACGATTCTCCACTGAATTCTATTTTCCCGCTTCTTTTTTTAAAGTCTCGCGGCAGAAATGTCTAGCAAAATCCAGTTGACCAATCACCTGATCGAAATGCCTCAAAATTTCCCAAAAATTGCCACCTTTTTCTAACCTGTATTGTATTATCGCTGTTTACAAATTAAATTTAATAAAATAAAACATAAAAATCAAAACTTCACTATTTACAATTATACACAGAATAAAAGGAGATAAAATTAAAATTTAAAATGATCTCGTCACTATATTTACAATTTCATGCAGACGACGTTTTGTAACAATATTAAAGTATTCTACTTTTCATGGTTAAATTTTAATCATGTGAAAGTCGGATCGAAAAGAGATATAGGATCTGAGAGAGAAAGGAGTGAATGAATATTTCGAGAAATACTGATTTTAATAAGTTAATATCATGTTTCGAATTAGATCGATCTTATTCAAGATCGATTAATTCAATCAAATTGGTTGTACTCTGCTGTCTATAATTGACCAAAAAAAGATTTTATATTTAAGGGGGTCCGGTACCGAAAATAAAAAAAACCTTATTTATGTACATTTTTATGTCAAAAATTTATTTTATGTATGAGATACTATTTATATATCTTTGAGAAAATGTTTTTTTAAATATTGTGTTTAGTTATTTAAAAAAAAATTTAAAAACCAAGAAAAATCCATAATAATTGATGTTTGCGTATTTTGATATAAGTCAAGTAATAATAATTTTTTTTTTAAGTGAAAGCTTTCTGCAATACATAATTATATAAAGAACATTTTGTCTTCATAGAATTTTAATAGGTGAATTAAAAAAAATTCTCAAAGTTAAAATATTGAAATTTTTGCTTTTTTTTATGTTATCTTTTACGCTAAATGTTATATTTTAAAACAGAATTAAAAAAATAAAATTCTGTGAAGACAAATATTTAAAACTATATAAATTAAATGCTCCAAAAATTTGAATAGCAAATTGTTAATGGTTCTGGAGATATATCGATTTGAATATGCAACATCTATGAAAAACACTAGTGCTCGAAAAACGCACTTTAAGCAGACGCTTCAAAGTGTTACGCCCATTAGTGATGTTTAAATCACAGGTAATTTTGTGGCGTTTTAATCACATCAGGAATAAGATAAAAACATCATTCTCTTCAGGAATGTATGAACTATTTTTTAAAATCAGAAAAAAAAATTGAGATTTTTGAAGAAATTTCGGTACTGGACCCCCTTAAATCGTTTTCAAAATGTGGTAAAATGTGAAACGCTGTTTTTCAAAGAAAAATTTCCACTTATTCAAGTAAGCCGCAATCTATTTTATATAATTAGGTAATAGCTATTGTAAGTTAATGAATACTTTACCTGATAAGATAATAGCTTCATAATAGCGTTAGTGTTGAAAATTTCCATATTATGATAAATTAGATCTTTCACAAGGTATATTATTATTCCCAAATTATTTTATTAATGCACATCATTGGCCAGATGATGTGTTTTGTAGAAATTAGTTAAACAAGTTGGTGATTATTTTAAAAAATAGAAAACAGCAAAGGAAAATTTGTTTGACCTTTCAGAGCGTATTTAAGTCAATTTAACTGTTAAGATTATAATTCTTAATATTGTTGCACAAATTGTCTGTATATAGTTTAAATAGCGATGTATTATTTTAAAATTCTATTGTAATTTATTTTATCTTATTTTATTTACTAACAGCGATTATACAGGTTAGAAAAAGGTGGCAACACCTAAAGCAATTGAGAAATTTTGAGATGATTCTTTTCCGACGAATTGGCTGGAAATGTCGAGAATGTTCTCTCGCACCAAGTATAAATAAGACTGGAGATCGGGAAAGTTTTCAGATTGACTTCGGACTTCGATGAAAGCTAATCGCTTTGTTTACCTATTGGAGTGAGCTTGTATAATCGCTGTATTCGAAATTGTTTCATTGAAGCTTGTTTGGAAGCTTGTGAGTGATTACACTGTTGTCTGTGAATAACTTTTGTGAGCTTTTAAAGAGAGAATAAATATTTTTATACCGTAAAAACTGTGCCATCATTGCCTCAGTGGAAAAATTCATAACAATATTGTAAATTTTATTTTTTAGTTTTGTTAATTTATGTTTTAATATCGTAACTTTTATTTTTTTAATCTGTATTTTAATAATGTAAATTTTATATTTTAATAATTCAATGTGTCTAACTATATGAATCTGTATTATTTTTAGAAAAAAAAACAAAAAAACCATTGCAAAATCATAAATTAAATCTTTATAGATTATTGTGTATCCTTTAAAATATATATATACTTTTTAATTCATTGAAGAAAAATCCCAATAGTAAATATTTCAAACCAGGATCATCAGCGGGCTGACAATAAATATAAAATCGATTTCGAATTTGTCAGAAATCCATTAAGCAAATAATTATTTCTCAAATAATTTTTCTTCTGAAATAATAACGCTATCGACATGTCTCTCAATCGTCAATCATTTTTCGGAACTGCAACGGCATCCATGACACGCAATTTCCAGAACGCAGCGTTCTTCCTTTTCCAGAACTATCATTGAACGCAGTCGAATGATTTGGCATAAAATTTCATTTAGTTCTTCGTCGTCCGAAGATACCCTTCATTGAGATTGTATCGGCGACGAAAAATGGTTGATTGATCTTTTTATAATGCACGAAGGGAGAAAAGAAAAATCCCTTTACCAAAACATCCTTTTAAAAATATCCGAAAGTTTTCCCTTGGAGGTTAAAAAAAATACAAAAGCACATGTTAATACATTTCGGGATATTTCCGATAAAGTTGCTCTAATCTCCGATTTTAAAATCGAAGCAGAGGAGGGACTGCGTAAAAACAGCGCCAATTCGAAAACTCTGATACATTTAAAGAATTTAAATGGCTATTTATAAGCCTGGTAAAATTAATTAGATTATTATGCTTCCAGGTATTATGCTAAGAAACACCATATCAGTCTCAAAGAGCATACAAGCTTGAGAAAACCTTGTCATTTACTTGTCATTAGACTAACAGTGACAAGGTTGCAGGGTAACCCCCATAACAAGGGTTAGGTGTAAAGGTTTCGTTTATTCTAGATTGGAGCATGAAGTGCAAACTTTTCAGCAAGTTTATGAAAAAGTTTTACTGTTAAAATGTGACATTACCATAGCATATCTATTTCAATTTTGACACCAGATGAGTACTCATTCTTGTAAACTTAACTGAATTGTTGCACAATTTGTCTGTATATAGTGTAAATAGTGACGTATTATTTTAAAATTCTATTGTAATTTATTTTATTTATTAACAGCGATTATACAGGTTAGAAAAAGGAGGCAAAACCTAAAGCAATCGAGAAATTTCGAGATGTTTGTTTTTTCCGACGAATTGGCTAGAAATTTCGGGAATGTTCTCACGCGTCTGGTATATAAAGACCGGAGATCGGGAAAGTTTTCAGATTGACTTCGGACTTCGATGAAAGCTGATCGCTTTGTTTACCTACTAGAGTGGACTTGTATAATCGCTGTAGTATTCGAAGTTGTTCTTACTGAAGCTTGTGTTGAAGCTTGTGAGTGATTACACTGTAGTCTGTGAATAAATTTTGTGAGTTTTCTAAAGAGAATAAATAATAGTTTTTATCTTTAAAACTGTGCCATCATTGCCTCTGCGAAAAATTCGTAACAATATTTTGTTTTAAACTACGGACACACAAAACTGTTGTTTCACCGATTACAACAACTTCGACGTTGTTTCATTGTAACTGTCTTCAAAATTATTGAGAAGGTAATTTCTTAATTTAAAGTGAAACGTTTTGCAGGGATGAGAGTTTTTCCATTTACATCCTGAGGAAGAAAGAACATTGAATTCCAACGAATAAACACTATTTAAGAAATATTTTAGTAAAATACTTTTAAAATTGAAACTGTTAGTGTATTATTGCATTTTATTGTTTTCTATAACATTTGTAGTCGAGTGATGAGCAATTCTTCTTTTTCAAGCAAGATTAGATCTCTAATTCTGAGTATGTCCTTACTCATTTTTAAAACAATTTCATTTAACATAAAACGAGCAGTGGAAGTTTTAAGTTTTTTGTATAAATCTTTTTGTTTTAAATTTACAAATCTATGAACATAAAAGCGAATGTCCCTCTCCACCCAATCCCTTCACCTTCATTACAAACGTTTTAGCTTCTCATATTAAATAATTCGTAATCAATCACTGCATTACAAAACTTATCACTAAAATAAGACTTCACTGCTTGGCATTTTCATGGTTTATTTGAAGACATCACTGGAAATTTATATAAGATAGAAAAGTAATTAATAAGCATTTTTACATATGATTTATGCTTATTCCTATCCTGGTTGAGTCGTAAATCCATTATGAAAAGTTTTGACATCAGACGCCCATATCTTATGTAAATATAAGAGTCATCTATATTTAGGAGTTATACTAATTTAAGAGTAACAACATATATATTAAATAATTCGTAATCAATCACTGCATTACAAAACTTATCACTAAAATAAGGCTTCACTGCTTGGCATTTTCATGGTTTATTTGAAGACATCACAGGAAATTTATATAAGATAGAAACGTAATTAATAAGCATTTTTACATGCAATTTATGCTTATTCCTATCCTTGTGGAGTCGCAAATCCATTCTGAATAGTTTTGACATCAGACGCCCATATCTTATGTAAATATAAGAGTCATCTATATTTAGGAGTTATACTAATTTAAGAGTAACAACATATATATATGCACATGGTACTTCAGTTTAATCAAAATATTTCAAAGGTTAATTATAAAAAAAATGTAGCGAAACATGTCAACAATTACCATTCAGAAGTACAACACATCACACGGAAAGTATTTTATCATTTTAGATAGACATTGTTTACCTATCAATGTATTTCAGGGGAAAAGTGCAAATTGGTTGTAATAAGTTTTTTGCAATAAAATCATAGAATATCTCTCCATCTCCCTCTCTCTCAAAGACTAAAAAATGGTTCTGTAACATTTCATTTTCAAAAAATTACATTAAATTACTAAATTTAGGGGGATTTTTTTTTATTCTCTCAAAAAACACGCCCGTCTCAGTCATTAGACAAATATGCCGATACGAGCATTAAGTAGAGCATCTGCTTCGGAGAAATGTTATTTTTTCATTAGTCTTCTCTGAAGCAGCATCAGGAAGAAAAATAAAAAAAAAAGTGTGGTTTGTCCTTCTAACATAATTAACACCGAAGTGGATGAATTCTTTGTGCCCTGAGGATGGCAGAGGCTAATTTACCTAATTTGGGCCACGGTTTTCATCTTTGGATTTATCTCTGATCTTTCCTGGCACCTTTTACCATTAGGGAAAAAAAAATACGACGGGAATGGCTGGGCTTAGGAGGGGTTGACTTTGAGTGGGATTTTTTAAAGTAATATTTAATTAGCTTAGCTGGAAAATTCATGTTTGAATGTTGGTTTGGAGTTCATTTTGAAATATTGTTGGACTAAATACTTTGTATGTTACAAGAAAAATTATTTTGCATATTCTCTGAATAATTCCAAATTATTGTAAGAATTATTTTCAACATTGTTTGAAGAATTATTTCGAGTTCTATACGAATAACTTCATATATCCTGTGAATTATTTCGAATAACAGTTCATTTTGAATCGAATGGAGTTCATTTTGAAATATTGTTGGACTAAATACTTTGAATGTTACAAGAAAAATTATTTTGCATATTTTCTGAATAATTCTAAATTATTTTAAGAATTATTTTCAACATTGTTTGAAAAGTTATTTCGAATTCTATACGAATAACTTCATATATCCTGTGAATTATTTCGAATAACTTGTTTAAAATTATTTTGAGTATTGTTTGAAGAATCATCCTGAATATTGTTCGAATTATTGTCAGTATTATTTTAGATATTGTTTGAAAAATCAGTTGGAATATTATAAGAACAATTGTTTTACATACTAGGGTGCTCCACCCCCTGCTCGCTAACGCTCGCCAACCTCCGAACGCCTCGATGCATTTGGATTGGAGATGGCTGCGCGATCTCCAAAGGAGGCTTTGCCTCCTTCTTGGTTAACCTCTAGATTGGCTGCGTATTTTTGACACGAAAGAAATTGATTAGCTTTGCATTACCGATGTAGCAGATATGTTAATTATAGGTCGTTAGATGATGTAACGAAATATGAGACAGAGTTGAAATTGTGTTGCAATAGTTCATAAATGAGCACTAAAACATGGAGATTTTTTCTAAGAGAAATACATCAGCTAATAAAATATTTTATCAGGGTGCACCAACGGGAAGGTCCACCTGCTTCGCCCCCCAACCAAAGTGAGCAAATATTCATCTTTCCCCAAGCTAAGTGGTGTATTTGAAGCAGCTGAAGTCGTGGCGGTGGTTTCTGAAACAGGAATTTCATGACAAAAACAGTTTTTTGATGTTGAAACTTGCCCATGTTGAAAGTACATGCTTGCCACTAATAAACTCACTAGATCTCCTTGATCAATTCAAGACGCTGTGTTTATCGAAAAATATTAATGACAATTTCGAAAACCATTTATATGCCTTCAACCAATAGCAGAAATTTTTTCATTATTCCCCCCTCCCCTCCCCCCTCGGGACCAATTTTTTTCACATATAACAATTAAACTTTAGAAAAAGATTTTCACACTTGAATTAAAAGAAATCATAATTCACAATAGAATTTACACAAAAACCAAAGTCATACATTAAACGCCAAAGAAATCTTGGTAAAGAATCAGTAGGAGACCCCATTTGCACTTATAAGAATGATGCATGTGAAAAAGATTAAAAACTGAAAGAAAAGGAAATACCCAAAGAAAAACTTCCTCAAATTATTCCCGAATAGGCACTACCTAAACCTATTTTAGGAAAGTGATTTAATTCTTGTTCTAAAATATTAACAATGATTACAATTAGTATTTTTTACTAATAAAATTGCAAAACAGAACATAATATAAGACATCCTCTCAGAGTTTTCTAAAAAAATTGCACTCAAAAGAACATTATGTAATAGTAACATGCTTAAAGGTTTACTTAAAAAAAAACAGAACTAACTAATATATTAAAAATATAAATCAACAATATATATTCCAAAACAATAGCTTACGTTAAAAACAAATATAGAACAAGATATATGATGTTAAAAAAATTGCACTCAAAAGAACAACATGGTAACATGCATACAGGTTTACATAGAGATCAAAACTTAAACGTTAAAAAAAAAAAAATACACGATTATATTACCCCAAAACAATTAATTGTACTCACTACAAACCGACTAAATTTCGTTTCCAACAAGCGTTTAATCAGCCCAGAAAATATATTTTTGTCATCAGAACGTAAAAAAATTCTGGAATTTTCTTCCCAAAAATTAAAGCAAAAAATTAAAACAACGAGGGCCACGCAAGTTGTAGTGCAGACTGGCTGATTTCAAAATAACTGATCGTTGCCGATTAAAAAATGCAAAAGAACCCAAGAACGTAAACAATATTTTTAGATTTTGCAAACTTTTAAAATGTGTTGTCAAAAAAACTAATTAAAAATTCAACCAAGTAAATGCTGATAATCAGTTTTTTATAGCAGAAAGTCAATAAAAAGTATTAATGAGCTTTATAATCTCATGACGTCATACTTGGAGCTTATGCATGGGGCCTTGTAAAAATTACATCATGATTCTCCCACCTGCATTCCTTCACCTGTTTTGAAAGGAGGTAACATGTTTTCGATCGGGGAAAAGAGCACGAGATTTTAGTGCTCAATAAAACATGATGTAACCAATTAATTTTTTTATCATCCAAAGAAATTTTCAATGCAGTTAGCAAGAGGAGATTTCAAAGATTCTAACCATATTTTTTCCCAATGGAAAAAAGTAAATATTTCGAGTATTTATTGCAATAGAAGAGTAGGGGGGGGGGGGGGATCCATTGGATTACCATTACGGCTAAATTTTTAAATTTAATTTTAAAGAAAAAACTAATTAACAATTAAAATAAAAAATCTTTTTAAACTAAATGAATGCAGAAGCTACTTATGTTTCAGATTTCACAGTTCTCCTTGCACCAGAAATTGAGATACACTTGACTCAAAATTAGATTCCTTACTTTTTATAGAGAGATTCTCTGAATCATTTCATATTGTTGCCAGAACGATTTTGAATATTGTTTGAAGAATTATTTGGAATTCTATAACAAATAATTTCTTATATCCCTAGAAACATTTCGAATAACTTTTTTTTTTTAAATTATTTTTAGTATTGCTTGAAGAATCGTTTCGTATTATTGCCATTATTATTTTGAACATTGTTTGAAGAATCATTTGGAATAGTATAGGAACAATTATATCGCATATTATTTTAATAATTGTGGATTATTTTTATAGAATTGTTTTTATAATATTGTTTGAGGAATAATTTGGAAGAATTATTCCAAAAATTTTTACAAATTTTAAATTATTTTTAAGATTATATAAAATATTCTTGAAAGAACCATTTCTTATTATTTTTTAATATTATTTAAATAGTGATTTTGAAATGTTCCTAAAAATTATTATTTTTAATTTTAATGAGAAGATTAAATTTTTAGAAGATAAAAGATCTCAGTATCCCCTATACCAGTGAGATTGAATTGCCTTTTCTTGATGTGCCTTTTCTTGGCAAGCCCTTTTTTTGAGAGCCTTTGGTCTTTTTTGAAAAAAAAAAAAGGTTTTCTTTACAAAGATTTGAAGTTTAAAAAAATAATTATGGAAAGAACAGGATATTTTTTAGCCTCCATTTCATGCCAAGGTTTAGTACTACAGATGAATAAAAAAGTCTAATAGAGGATCAGGATCAATAAATAATGCAATAATAGAAGAATTTTGTAGAATAGATATTTTAGTGCAGATAAGACATAATGCTATTACAGGACGGGGGTCAATTAATGTTGCCCAAGCAGGTACATCAGGCATTAAGAAAGGTATGGTAGTATTTATCTGTTAGTTAGACAATTTACATTAAAATTTTAAGTATCACATTTAGAGAAAATCGCAGTTAAATGCCAAGTTCTATATAGTTAACAGTATTGTTCGCTTTTTAAAAATAAAAAAACAATATAGTTCTAGTTTGAATAGAAACTAAAGTAATTCATGAATGAAAAGGGAAAATGCACCAAAGACATAAAATAAAAATACCTCAAATTATCGAAGGTACTGAGCCCTCTTAAATTTTAGATATTCAGCTTTTAAAAACGAAAAAACATTCAAAGGAGAGAAATTAATGTTTTAAATAAACTAAAATGTAATACGAAATTGTAAATATTAATTGAGAAATATTAATTTAGAAATTTTACTTCTCTATCCACTAATTAAACATTTTTTTTTTTTGCTTTTTTTTTTTGTCAAAATAGTATTGTTAGCATGTTTTTGGATATCTTTAAAATCCTTAAAATTATGTCTTAGATATATCTTAGGAATCATATCCTAGAAACATGTCGTAAAGTGGTTTCCAAGCAGGAACAGAGACAAAAAAAAAAAAAAATATTCAAATGTGAAACTAATGGCATGCTTGTACAAAATTGGATTTAGGAATGGATAGTGAGCTAGTTAATTAATAAATCCTGTCTTCGGAGGTGTGCGACAAAAGGTATAAAAGTGGTTAATGCATTTTCTCCCAATGGCTCTGTTCCTCAGATATCTAAGCTATTTTTCCTTAACAGATTATCAATTTAAAATAGGCAATAAAAATATATCTTAAGAATTTTTTTCATTTGAAAGCTTATTCTCAGAGCTTTTGAACAGTCAAATCCCATTAACTCGAAATCGCTTAACACGAAATATACCCTGTGGTGACCTCAAATAACAGATAAAACTTCTGTGCACGGGAGTACGCTTTTGCACAGCGGTAAAGTATCTCTCTCGAGTTCCAATGGTCTTGGGATCGAGACCCGTCGCCCACAGCGAAAGCTGCAATACGCTTTATTGGTGACCTCGGACTAAAACGAATCATGCTGCCATCTATCGGCACTTTCTGAAAGGAGAAACTTCATCGCAACAAGAAATCACATACGCAACTCGCGTGCAACACCGCAACAAGCGGACACAACGATGCAACAAGCATCCCAAACCTCCAACTCCGATCAGACGTTGATCAACAGTATCGCTTCTTCGTCGCTGGAAGGAGGCTGGTGTGGCGACCTCAAATAACAGATAAAACTTCTGTGCAATGGAGTACTCTTTGCACAGCGGTAAAGTATCTCTCTCGAGTTCCAATGGTCATGGGATCGAGTTCCAATGGTCATGGGATCGAGACCCGTCGCCCACAGTGAAAGCTGCATACGCTTTAACAGTTTAACACGAAGTAAAAGCTGTTTTCCGTACGATGAAACTTAAACATAAAGTAAATCTATTCATTTGAAACGAAATTTCACAGTGAAATCCCGCTAAAGGTGGAAAAAAAATTACTCTTTAAACCACTATTCTTAGATGAAACCTTGCAACGTTTCATAATGCAGCAGAGATTTTGCAACATGTGCTTTAAATAATTTAAAAGAAGCAGACATAATTAAAGTAATGCCATACTAAAAATTTAAAGCAAAAATCCCAAACAGACTTCTTAATAGCAGGTAATTACAGGTAAATACTTCTTTTTGTGCTTCTAATAAATATTTTGTCAAACTATCTACTAAATATAAGCCTTGCAATATAAGTATTCTAAAAAAAAAAGCAATATTAAATATACATATAGCTAGTAGTTTTACATCTGCATTAATTAGATGAAAAAGTTTTTAGACAGCTAACATGAAATTCGGTTAACGCTAAAAATGTCGGCGACCCTATCCATTTCGTTCTTACGAGGTTTGACTATATTAATCAAACATGAAGACATTGCCATGAAAAATATGGAAAGCAACATGTACCCCATATGAGATATATTTCGTATTCATAGGAAAAACAGATGCAACACCATCTCACCTTCTGTCAAAATAATAACTCTCGTTGTTTTTCCTTGATTACCTTTTTCTAATTTTCGTTTTCTATGTTCAATTCATCCCGGATGAGACCTTTCCTAGTATCAAATGTGTGACGTACGCTTTCTTTTTATATCTCTCTATAATAAAAGACATTAAAGGAACTCTCATATCCTCCCCTCCTACGAAATCACTAGTTGAAAAAGAGTGATATCATTGACTGATTCCAAGCCACCCCCAACACTCATCACCATACACCTTGACTTCCTCAGGACCGACCAATCAGAACTAAGACCACCTTCCAGAAAAACCCACCAAAATAAAAACAATAAACACCCTTCAACCTTGACGGTAGAAGAAACTTCATGGGAAGAGCTTCTCAAAGAGAGAGAGAAAAAAAACCTAGAAAATTCTATATCATTCAACTTAAAGATAAAAAAAAAAGCTAAAAATCGTTGAAATTTAGACATCGTCGCCAGTTACGCGCTAACGACAATTTGATGACAAAAAAGTGGGGTGTCGGGTTACACAAGAATACATCACTCGCCCTAAGTACAGTCTGACTCTGCTCTTCTGTGACTAGATAGAAGCAAGGCTTGTAAATGTTATTTATATGAAGTATGCTCGCTTTGGAATAAGAGTGGCCAGTAGTCTCGCCCCGATTTCATTCTTTTCCAGAAAACGTAATCTATGGAAATACTGCATCAAAACGCTCAGGGTAGAACAACAAAACTGATACAGGGAAAATCTATAGACTGAGAGGCGACTGTAATTTTTGGACCCCATCGAACATCATTCTGAATTTTTTATAGAAATTGGAGAAAAGTGAGTAGATTACGAATCCACTGGTCTACCGTGGCAAAAATGGCCGAAACTGGTCAAAAATCAACTTTTAATAAGTTGAACTAAATCTATTTGCCAAATGCGCCATAACTTGCCAAATAATGAGCATTTTTTTTTATTTGGTAACGCTCACTTTTTAATTTTCAATTAAGAAGGTTGCAGACGATTCAGATATCTGGCGACGGTCTACTTACATCTATTAAAAGGGAGCCAAGTTGGCAATAAACATTACGTCACTGATGACGTAACTGATGTCGCCAATTTGGCTTACTTTTAAAATATACAAGTTTTACCGAGCCAGAGATAAGAAATCGTTTGCTCTTTTTTTCATTGAAAATCAAAGTACAGTGGGTTGCCAGACGAAAAAGGTTGTTCTCTTTTTGGCAAGTTATGACATATTTGGCAATCGGATTTTAGTTCAACTCGTTCCAAGTCGATTTTGGACCAGTTTCGGCCATTTTTGACACGGCAGACCAGTGGATTCGTAATCTACTCACTTTTCTCTAATTTCTATAAAAAATTCAGAATGATGTTCGATGGGGTCCAAAAATTGCAGTCGCCTCTCTGACTACTACATTGAGTTATGGTGCTAGATTGAAGAACCTTAACATGTATACATTGAAAGAAAAACTATAGAGGGGATTTGATTCAGCTGTTTAAATTTATCAAACAGGAGGACTCCAACGATTTAGAGATCAATTACAAGGGACCGGACAAGAGGTCATGCATACAAGCTATTTAAATAGCATTTTAACTTGGTGAATAGGAGGCATTAATTTTGCAATAGAGTAATTGATAAGTGGAACAATCTGCCGAACCACGTCGTAAATTGAACCGGAATCAAGAGTTTTCAAAGACAGTTGAATCTGTACTGGGACATTGTTCAGAAAAGTTAAATTTTACCAAACTTAATGGGCCTTTCGCCTGTAGTGGGTCGTTTTTGTGTTTTGTATTTCAGTTATATGACTTTTTTTCTCGTAGAGGGATAGCAATGTAGTCAACTCATGCAAATTAAAATTCAAAGTCAAATGTCAAATTCAAATGATAATAAATAATTATACGCATTCAGACAGTATTGCCACAGAATGATTTTATTAAGTAGAGCAACAGTAACAAAAGTTTATTTACAAAATTTGAAAGGAAAACAATCAATGGATTTTTTATAATTATATCCTTAAAAGTGTTCATGAGCTAGCTCACAAAAAAAAAAAAAAAAAAAAAAAAAAAAAAAAAACCCTGTTATTTTTCCTACAAATTTTTATTATTGAACTTTTATTACTGCGTGCCTGGTATTAAATTGGACCTCATATTTCGACAGCTATTGTAGCTACAAAGTGAAGCCTTTGCAGATATTATGTCTTCAAAATAAATGAAGTATTATGTCAGTGGGGCAAGCGCAAGCTGACAATCCTTTTAAAAATTTGCGAATAGCCCCAACAGGTGAAGTAACAGTTTTGGCAATCCGCGTAGCAGACAATATTGCACCAACAACATTGTGTGCTACTAAACTTAACAGCACCCGACATAGTTAAACATAGTGTGCTACTGAACTTAGTAAGGACACGTTGTCTATGTTGTTAATTGAATTTCTAAATATTCATGCAGGGTTATTCAGAGCTACATTTTGGAAATGTTTTTAAAGGTCAATACCATTAAAGAAGTAAGAATTATATAAGATCAAGTGGCAGCATGCTCAATCGAAACGCACAACACGCCCCTCAAAAAAAGCAGAGACACAGAAAAGACAGGTCACACATAATGATAGTGTGTTACGCAAAGAGTTTGCAAAACTTGGTTGTCTTAAAAAAAAGAAAGAAAAAAAAAAACCTATTGAAACAGAGTACCAAATATGCAGCCTGTCTTGAAAAATGCAGACACTGAAATGGATTCAACTATCCTGGCCATTTTTCCTTCCTACCTGCAGCATCCTCTTGCGCATTTGAAGCAAAAGAAATTGCAAGCACTAACACAAAAATTTTGCTACGAATATGTGCATTGTCAACTTTTGAGTGTAATTGCAACTTTCATAAAGTACTTTTTTTCAACTACGAAGAAAGCAATTAACTAACTTTATTTTTTGTCCCAAAACTTAATAAAAATTATATGCATTGACAACGAGTCTGTCTATCAATATTCATCTTGAGTGGATAATAGCAAATTGACTAGTTCATCTAAGTGGTAACAGAAACGTGAGTAAAATCGATCTTTTAATGACAACCCTCAAAACCTTACACATTACATTTTCACAAAAAATCTATCTGTCAAATATCAATTAGATTGAATGAAGGAAAATAGGTTAATTAGTCTTCCAAAAAAGAATTAGTAGCGTGTGTAAAATTCCGTTTTGTAAGATTTCTTCCACACGTGTACTATTGCGTAAACTAAATGCAATATTTCTAATACTGCAAGCTACATTTCCATAAAAAATTTGGGACGACTAGTTTATTTCAGTATTTTCAAAAGAGTAGTTGCAATTAATTTTGAAACATCATATATATAAAATAATTAATGCATGTCATTAGATATATGATATTTCAAATGTACTATAAAAAAAAAAAATTGACTTCATTAGAATGAAAAATATCCTGTTTCTGCAACAAAGTTACTTTTTTTTTACATTTATCCACATTTTGGAACATCCTGATTTCAAAAAAGTTATCTAGAAAAAATGTCTGTCTGTGAGCTTTATGTGTGTCTATGTTCAACATAACTCCCAAACAAATTGACCTATGATGTTCAAATTTGGAGTGCAGGTTGGAGATGGCAAGACCTACCATTTTGGTTTCCATCAAAATCGTGCATGCTCATAAGATGGCTGCCATTGAAAAAATCATATTTTTCAATAATTGCTATAAACCGGCTCTAACGAATTTAATCAAAATCGCTGTGCTAATGCTTTTGAAAGTATCCTAAACCATTTCCACTTCCGAAATTTTCGTAAAAATGCTTTAATCGCATAAAAAGTTGAAAAACGAATGCCTTCAACACAGAGTTATCTTTGCTTAAACATAGCTCTCTCCTCAGTTTCACTTATAAGAAGGGATAACATAAGAATTATCGAAATGTATATCGCAAAAATCACCATTTTGGCAATCCCCCCCCCCCCCATCTTTAAAAAAAAAAGGGGAAAAAAAAAAAAAAAAACATCTAAGAATTACCGCAAAAATATCACCAAACTGGCAACTTTTTCTAAACCAATGATGGAAATATTAAAACGGTCAATATCGCAAATCCATATCAGTAATATAGTGTAATTAAAAGCTGTGCGATGTTCCACACCCATAGTTTTTTTTTTTTTCAGAAGTATATAATATTAAGTCATATACATAGCTGAAAAACGAAGAGATAACTTCTAAAGAGTAGTAATAGGAATAAAAGAATGGCAATCACGTCATAATAGTGATCTTTTTATCAATATATTTGTTATATCTTTCTTTTCATAACATTTCTTGTTGACGAAGCTACATACAGGATCTTTCAGAAACTAGATATCTAAGATTGAAAAGACATAACTACGAAACAGAAAGACAAGTTAGATAGATAGATATGGAATTTGAAATATACCGGTTTGGGAAATTAATTGATGAAAGTAAATTTGATCTAAATATGATTTAATGATGATTCCCATTTTCCTTTGGGTGGGCTTGAAGTAAATAAAACTGGTACAAATATGAGGTACTAAACACCCATATATATATTTTGCAAAACCATTTCTTTCTGCAAAAGTGATCGTTTGGACTGTAATGCTAAAGGGATCATAGGACCTATTTTTCCTGAAAGAAACGATAAATTCAGTTCGCTATATTCAAATTTTACAACAACGTGTTGCCACATTTCAATATCTCAAATAATTTGAAAACCAGCTTATTTAAAATTCTATGCCTGTCTCACCATTATAATACTTGTCGATTTTGTTTTTCACTGTTGCTTCGCAGTTATGACGTTTAAAAGTTCGGGATATCTTTCTGAAATACCTTTTATATAAAAATATTTCAAATAAGGTTAAATATTCATTTCAAATATGATAATCAACTAAATATTTCATTCTCCAACCAAATATATATGTGCAAAGTGTCCCATGAGTCATTCAAAAAGTTATTCCATTGTCGATTTTTCATTCAACCAATTGCAATCGCTCCATATGACGTCATTGCCCCATTCAGTTGAAAATATATAGCTTATATTATTAAAATAATATTTGCGCTCCTTGGAATAGTAGAGGGCTAAAGGGAAGGTGGCTTAACGAATTGATTCTTTTATTTTTAAAAAAAAAGTGGTGGAAAGAGATAGATTTTTTTTTTTTTTTTTTTTTTTTTTTAAAGATGGAAGGTCCCCTTTAATTACGACTCAAGCGGACCGTGGATGGGTTTCGCGCAGACGATTATTTGGTTGCAGACGATAATAGATATGCACCGATCCAGTGAGAGTTTTCCTTGAGAACAAGCAGATCATTAAAGAGTCTTAATCGAACTGCTTGAATTCTTTGAAAAGTATAATGGAAACATGAACACGTGCAAAATTGAAAACCAATATTTTTAAATTGGGGTAAACAAAAGCTGTAAAGTAAGAGTAACAAGTAATATTATTGTTCATCTATAAAATCAACCGATAACAAAATTTGGTAGGCCCTAAAAAAGAGTGAGATAATAACACTAAGTTTAAACAGTAAATTTCTAAATTTTCTTTTATATTTCAATATATAGTATAAAACCTAGTAAACATAAAAAGAATGTTAGGATTATAATCTAATGATAAACATATCAAGGCGTCTTCTCACTTTAGGCACCTCGAAAATAGGCTATTTTCGTGATTTTTTTTCGAGGATTTTTGCAAACAATTATGGGATAAAATGGATCCTATATAATAAACACATCTTTCAAGTACAAGAATTTTTATTTTTTTATTTTTTTGAACAATTATTATAATAAAACAGTAGCATCGAAAAACGCGTGTAGAAATGTAATGTTCGTGGCTTGTTGATGAAATTTCAGAAACTATCCGGCCGATTGTCATGAAATTTGAATGACATATTCTTCATAGTTATGGCTATAGCGCATATCATCAGATTTTTGAAATTTTGATTTGAAGTATTTTTTTTTACAAAAAACTGCAAAAAAACGCGGTTTTTTTTTTTACTTTTTCGAAAAACGTGCGCCATTTTGTTATTTTCGCGAATATCAAAAATCTGATGATATGCGTTATAGCCATAACTATGAAGAATATGTCATTCAAATTTCATGACAATCGGCCGGATAGTTTCCGAAATTTCACCAACAAGCCACGAACATTACATTTCTACACGGGTTTTTCAATGCTACTGTTTTATTATAATAATTGCTCAAAAAAATTTTAAAAAAAATTTCTTGTACTTGAAAGATGTGTTTATTATATAGGATCCATTTTATCCCATAATTGTTTGCAAAAATCCTCGAAAAAAAATCGCGAAAATAGCCTATTTTCGAGGTGCCTAAAGTGAGAAGACGCCTTAAAATAAAATTCATATGTATAAGTTTAGATAATTATATTATAACAGTTTCAGTACAATTTTGATAAAACCATTTTATATTCCATCAACTGCAGGCACACATTGGTGACAAAGTTACATAGTAAAAAAAATATTTAAATAACTCCACTTATTCAGTTAGAATACGATAATGGATGGAATTCCCAAATTTATAAAAAAAAAAAAATGCGTGTAAAACGTCCCGTGCTTCATCCAGAAAATCACACTCCGGGGAAAATTCGAGAATTATTGAAAAAAGAAATTCGCAGATCATTATTTACACTGTGCTGGGCTAAGGTCATTAGGTAATATGATGACAATGTACTGAGATGATACAGGTCGCGTGGTAATAGGTAATTAGATTTTTTTTTTTTAATCTTTTCTTTGATGTCAGGCTGGTGGATTTTAAGGTCTAAAAAAAATTTCACATTTTTGTCTGTGTAACAAGAGTAAAAAATGGGTAATGGTGGACTCAGTACACCTTATACCCGTAATGTTAAATTGCCTATTTTTTATGTAATTTTTCTTGGAAGGTTCTTAACAAATGAGTATGAAATTTTTATATAGGTTATATATATCTTGTACAAGATATTGAAATTAAAGTTCGATAAATAATATATCACAATTTTTTTGTTAGATTTTAATCAATATAGTAATTATTTTTCAGAAAAAATTGTTTTTTACAAAAAGATTTTGTTTTTTAAAAAATAACTATGAAAATAAGATGATGTTTTTTAATCTCAGGCTAATGTATAGGGAAGAACAAAAAAGTACATTGAAGTTTTAAATATGACATGTAGATAAAATCAAGGTTAAAGGTTAGTTTTATATAGATAATAATTGATAGGTTGCTTTTTAAAATCAAAATATAGCACATTTTTAATTTAAATAGAAACTAAAATAATACATCATTGGAAAAGAAGCTAAAAAACATAAAACAACATGAAATATATATATATATATATATATATATATATATATATATATATATATATTATTTTTTTTAAATTTTTTTTTATTTCTACGGGTACTTAATCCTATTAGTATCCATGAGGATTTTCTTTTAGTAATATAAATAACACTGTATAGATATATTTATTTTCACTTTAGTTCTCGATGTGTTGGTTGGTTTGTACGCTCAGTGACCTATTTTTATGCGCAAAGATGGCTAATCAGCCCGGGACTTACAACGTGATATGGATTATGAGCCACAAACGAATATGCAAGCCTAACTCGGGATTCAAACACGGCACCAAAGACATAAAGGCCAGAGCCCTAACCACACAGCCATCAGGTGGGTAGTTCTCAATGGGATTACCTAAGCTGATTTTGTAATGTAGCATCGTTGACAAATTAGGGTTAATTACTTGACTTGTTTCTAAGGGGTGGAATCAAAAAATTTCATCGAACAGAAGTCAAACGGTGAAGAAGTCAATGACTTTTTTTCGGGACACAATTCTATCACCCCACAGGAAAAAGAAAGGGTAATAGGTCGTCGATTTACAACAGCTCTCATCACTTTTGCCACGTTCCTCAAACAAAGTCAAACTCTTGCAAGTTATATTCAAAAAGTATAAAAGTTGTGCTACAAAAGGAATCAATCCATGAGGATTTATTTTGAAATGCAAAGGAGATATACGAGAGCGTAAAGTGGAAGAAAATTTACCAAAATCTAAAAAATTCTTGATAACTAGGAAATAGTTAGGGAAAAGATTTTTAACCCAAATTTTGCTAGTTTGTTATGGGGAGTGATCAGAGGGTTTCATATCTCAGAATATAAAACCTTAGACATTGATTTACTTTTCTGGAAAATCTTGATCTCAATTAGATAAGCATACCCCCTTTGACGTTGTAACTAAAAAACCTGATTGTAAAGGAGCAACGAAGAAAAATATTTGAATATATTTCTAAATTCTATTCCAATTTTTTAGGGAATTCGTGGATTTCTTTTAATTCTGTATGTAGTTTTTTGTATGTATAAATATTCAGACTTACCATTGTTTGTTAATCTTTCGATTTTTTTAATACATTTGCGCTATCATATCTTCTGTCAATTACTCTTGATACAGGTTACATTTTTCAAAAACTGTTGGCATTTTACATTGCTTTTTTTATTGGCTATTTAGATTGGATTTTGCTGGCTATTTAGATTAGATTTTGTTATCTATTTAGAATGAAATATAGCAGGTAAGCAAAATTGCCCCGATATGGTGGGTAATTTTTCTCACTTAGATTTAATTAAAAAAAAAAAATAATAATCATCAAGTGATAAAAAAATTGCAAGCCATAAATCTGGCTTGCAAAACTTTTCCCGAAATTAGGTATATTTGCTACGTTCCGTAACTTATTGAAATTTATGTTATTTAACTTAAATATGATAAATAAGAAAATTAATTCCAGTGTTTTATTTCATCTTTTAACAGAAAACGAAGAATTATTTCAAAAAAATAACTGCACAATTTTTATGCTTGACGCCTCAAGGGATCTCGTTTCTTAATTTGAACAGCGCAAGAATGATTAACTTATCTCATATTATTGCAGTAATATTTGTCTTGTGTTCTCATTATTTTAATGTTTTTCACTTCAATGTGTATAATTCATACCTTCTATTTTTTTCCAAGCATTACTAAAAGCTAATCTTCAAAACAAACAAGCAATTTGCACTTTTAGTCAATTTAGATGAATACATTTTACCGCATTTTCAGAAGAATTAATATGTTGCATAGCAATTATCGCACTCCAAATTTGCTAATTTCTTATCATCCATTCTCCCTTCATGTCCATGAAAGCTTTAAGCTAATTTTGCTTCTTTTTTAAAAAAAAAAAATCTAAATATATTTTTTTCTATTTCACCCGTTCCTCCCCCATTTCCTACACACACGCATAATCAAACATCAACATTGCGAAGGGGGAAAAAACTTCTTTTCAGAAGGAATGAGGGTGGAAAACGTTCCCTCCCCAACCGTCACGTGGTTCCGATCACGTGACTTCTACCCCATCCCGGATCCAGTCTCTGGAAACCCAATTTCCTGCAAGAAAAGGCCTTGAGTCATTAAGGGGAAGGGAGTAAGAAGGAATTTTGGAATTCTATGAAAGGGTTGGGGGGAGCGTAATACTGGGGGATGAGTCACTATCGTCTGCGATTCTCTCTTGCTCTCTTTTTCGACAATAAATTATCCCTCTCTCGTAATTATGCCGATTTGGGATGGAGAAGAGGAAGGGTTAAGCTCAAGGTTGGCTGATGAGAGAAAAGGAAAGGATTCTTGTCATTTTGAACTTTGTATTGGGATGACGTCATAAAAATTACGTTTTTGTTGGTTGATTTTGGTTGGCGCTATCTGTCATTTATCTGATTCTGTTATAGAGTATTAATTAGAAACGGATTTCGGAGGGCTCACATACTCATTTTGAACTTCATCGGTTTTTAATGTATTAATTAAGTTAAGATTTAATAAGTTAATGATTAATAAATAAAAGTAAGTTAAGATTTCAATTAAGAGAAATCTGTTTAAAAAAAAAAATCTTAAATTTAAAAAGTGCTTTATTTACGGTGTGTAAGTTCAGGCTTCGCTAGATGAATTGAAATAGTTAAAAATAAAAAATATATATATAAATAAAAATAAATAATAAAATAAAAAAGCTTAAAAAAAAAAATTTGTTTTATCTAATTTTTGCAATATTTAACAGAAACAAAACATAACCGTGAATTTTACAAGGTACTGAATACAAAAGCTGTATAGTTATTTAAAGTAAACTCTTTGACTTTGAAGTAATTTTTATACGAAAAATGTATGGTTACTTAAATTAAAGTACCACATTTACAATTGTATTGATGAGTGAAATTTTTCTTTTCTGGTGGGAGATGTCAACTTGTGAGTTGAATTTCTCTTCTGTCAAATAACCTTGGATTGAGGGAAATTACTCTTCCTCTAAAATGGAGGGGGAATAGAAAAAAATATGGAGGAGGAAGTTTTGTGAATAGTAGTACTTTTTTTTTTTTTTTTTTTTTTTTTTTTTTATATATATATATATATATATATATATATATATATATATTGTGTCTGTGCCAGTTGTGCTGAATTATATCTTTGTTCACACTAGGCATTTTTATTTTTTGAGACAAAGATGGGAAGATATTTTTTTTTTTGGGGGGGGGGGTGGATATAAAAAACGAATTAGTGTTTGCATTAAATCTCGTAGAGAATGGATAATTTTTTAATTGTCTTCTTCCGCAGTAATAGCATTTAAGCAGTTCAATTAGTTGGCATTGAACATTAATTTGAAATGTGTTTCTTGTCCTTTAAGTCACTTTGCTACTATCTCAACCTCCAGTGATAAAAACTACTGTAATCTAATAAGAAGAAGAAGAAAAAAAAAACCTACTATTTTGACTTATTTAATCAAAACAAGACACTCTGTTACTGCTAAAATCTTGATGGTTTCTGAAAAACTTTATCGATTCATATTTGATAAATGCGATTGGTGTTCTAAGAGGTCCCAGCTAAAATTCAAGTATGTGCAAGATGAAAAACCGAGATTTTCTCTTATTAATATTGTAACAATATGAAAGTATAGCTATAATGACAATGGTATACAGTTATAAATTTATCATCTCTCTCTCTCTGCTACAATATGCTGCCACCACAAAAAATTGTAACATTCGAATTCCATTTCTAAATTGCATGTCTAATTTCGAAAAATTTCCGTTTCTAAATTCTTATTATTAATTCAAAATTATTATTTTAATTAACAGCTTCTACAATAATTTAATAATAAATAAATACAAATGATAAGTCTATCTGTTTGTTCTAAGGCCATAATTTTAGTTCAAAAAGCAAAACTGTTACCAAAATGGATAGATTATCAATATTTTAGTGTTTAAATGTTGTCAAATTAAAGTAAAATAGTATCCAAACATAGGGGGATATATATATATATATATATATATATATATATATATATATATATATATATATATATATATATATATATATATATATATATATATATATATATCTTTAGAGAATTTCATTAAAATTCCGCTTTTACCTACGCTGCTATTGTATATTTGAAGGACTAACCCACTTACCTTCATCCAATCAAACTGAGACTTAACAGATACACTCGTTGTCGATGCAACTTTTGTGGGAAAAAAAGAAAAAAGATTTAGTTCATGTGTCATGGAACTGATGATTTTCTACTTAGTGGTGAAACACTATGTAAAGTCGCTGTGCTCAGAATTATTTAAATTAGTTATAATAGATTCCATATAAAAGTTATTTATTAAAAACTTTGTTTTTATGGTTTAATTATTTAAAAGGCTGAATTTTTCTGTTCAAAGCACCCAACCATCAACTTAGTCTCCAATGCATGTGAAACAGAAGTCAAGAGTAAAGACCTTCCAAGACAACCCTTTCCTTCGAGGGAAGGTGCAATAAATCTTACTCTGGACTTGAAGAATAGCGGGTCTTAATGAGGGGAATTTGATTATATTCTCCGCGCTTCCAGCAATCAAATCATGTCTCGAGACGGATCCTCGATTAACTAATGACTTCGTCTGGGGGAGGGGGGGGGGGCAGAATCATGAGTTTTGATAGGGACTGTCTCAAGGATATATTCATGTTGAAAGGAATAAGGAGGGAGCTACTGGATCATTGAACTTTAATTGAGATGTTATATTTATAAATCAAAGAAATCGTAAGAAAATTTTTACCAGTAAGAAAAAAAAAAAAAAAGAAAAAAAAAAAAGATTAAAAAATAATAAACCTTTAAACTAATTAAAGTTTTCTATTCTAAAATTTTGATTTGAAAAAAAATAAGAATAATATCTAATACAAATACAAATTTTAAGACCAACAACAGGCTCAAGACCCAACAGGGTTGGTCGAGTACAAAATGTACATATACATGTATATAGAAATAGAATTTGCATACAATAGTTACAGGATCATATTGTTGCACAAATTGTCTGTATATAGTTTAAATAGTGACGTATTGCTTTAAAATTCTATTGTAATTTATTTTATATTACTTAATTTATTAACAGTGATTATACAGGTCAGAAAAAGGTGGCAACACCTAAAGCAATCGAGAAATTTCGAGAATGTTCTCTCGCGCCAAGTATAAATAAGACTGGAGATCGGGAAAGTTTTCAGATTGACTTCGGGCTTCGATGAAAGCTGATCGCTTTGTTTACTGGAGAGTGCTTGTGTAATCGCTGTATTCGAAGCTGTTCTTACTGAAGCTTGTGTTGAAGCTTGAGATTGATTACACTGTTGTCTTTGAATAAATTTTGTGCCTGTGAAGAGTGAATAAATAGTAGTTTTCATCTTAAAAACTGTGCCATCATTGCCTAAGTGGAAAAATTCATAACATTATACACAATATACAATAGTTACAGGATCATACATAATCATGCAATACCATATACAAAGTTGGCCCAGCATTTGATAATCATACTGGAAAAATACAATACACAATGCAAGCTGACAAATCCAACAGTACGCAAACATAAGTATAATCAAATATAGTAACTAAATATAGTTTAAATTAAATGCATACAAGTTTTGTAGTACAAAATATAATCTACTTACCTAGCCAGTGTAATCTAATTATTGCCCATGACGATTCCCCAGTGTATTTAATAAGATCACGTATTTTGGTGTTGCATATTTAAATGCTTAATTCTCTCTCACAAAATTTTTGGAGGTGTGTTTTACTTCTTACTTTTTATCGCTATGTATCTTAAACTTTTTAGTAGTATGCTTCTATCATCTATAAATAACATTTTTTAATTTACTCTAAAAATATATCCACGAGCACAAGACTTAAAAACTGAACATTTAAATTAAAGCAAGACAACAACCCACATGGTTTCACGAATATATTTTCGAACTCGGAATACTTTATGAACGCCTATAATTCTAAAAGAATGGCAGTTCGTAAAAAAATGCTATTTTGATGCACAATAAGCCTGAAAAGCTAAGATGTGTAATTCAATCGGTCTATTCTGACATCTTAAACACAGACTTGGTATCTATAAAATAGAGTTTAAATGTGATGTTTAAAATTTAACTACTTCGTGTAGTTGATGCTAAGTTATTGTCGAATTTATCAATTTTTTAAATATTTTCTATGTAAATACGACCATTAAATTACACCATCATGTAGAATAAATTATAGAGAACAACCTGGTAATAATAACTTAATTTGATCAAAACATGCAGATACCCCCTCTGTGCTTTAGATTGACAGTATTGGCCACATTAGAGATCCAGAGTCTTTTTGTTTACTTCTGTGACGTAAGAGATAAGTCATAGCGAGATGCCACTCCTATTGGCTAAGAGCGAAAAGTAACAGGCAGAATTCGAAGACGTCTACGGAGATTAACATGGGGTTCTTACTTACAGTCCATAAACCCGTGTAATCTTCTAAAATAAAGGAATATACACAATTATTTTCTTTAATTATCAATTATTCATAATTCAATCTATTTTTTCTAAGCATTATTTTTTCAAATTGATCAATATTTACCCCTGTAATCCTCATTTTAAGAATGTATGTCTGCTTTAATATGTCTTATAATTTCTTTTCCCCACCGCATACATTTCTTGTTTGTGTGATTAGAATCATAGTACGTCTTTTCTATCACAACAGAATGTTTTTAATTGTATAAAATAATTTTTGGACATTGTATTGATTGTTTTTCGAACAAAATCTTACTGGCCGTAGATTGGCGAGCTTTCAATTCCTTTGGCGTTAGTTCCTTGGCAAGCTTACGAGGAAATGTGAACAAAAATCTTGATGAGTTTTATTGAATAAACTACCAGTTTATATACGTTATGCTCTTCTTAAAACGATAATCTATAATTTATCGCACCAATAAGTTCACATTTTCTACTTGCTAGTGTTCCGCTGCACCAAAGGAACTATCAACTGCCGAAACCTGATTCTTACGGATTCGTGTTTTGCCCGGCAACCCCTATTTTTCCAAGCTTATGGCGTAACTCTCAGCTGTACAGCTTAATAAAGCAACTCTAGGCCATGTAGAAACAAGAAAACTGTTTTGGAACGTAAAATACTTCGCAAAGTTTTTCTGAAAAATTAGAAAAAAAATTCTATTCCAGCTACAATTTTTTAAAAAGTTGAGTATATAGCGTTTGCAACAAAACTCTTAGCATATGACTCGCATAAACAGTTAAAAAGTAGAACACGCTGTTAGGTCAGCCACAACAACAGAATTGTTACACAAATTTTCTGTATATAACCGTTAATTATGATGTATTTCTTTTAAAGTTCTGTTTTATTTCATTTGTTTGTTAACATCGATAATACAGGTTAGAAAAAAGGTGTCAACATCTTAATCAATCGGGAAATTTCTATTATATCACTGGTTGACTGGATTTTGGAAGAAAGTTCCCTCTTATAACTAGGACCGCGGTGTAAATTTGCAGTTCAGTTGAGTCTTAGACGCTGTTTCGAAAGGTTCTGAGCTTTTGTTTACTTTCGTTGTGCCTGCATTATCGCTTTATCCGAAGTTGTATGCAATGAAGCTGGTGTTGAAGCTGTATTTTGAGTTTACTGACAAGAAACGAAAGTCGGAAAAGTTTTGCAAGCCTTCCAAGGAATAAATTATAGTTTTTATTTTGTAAAAACTGCGTCCTCCTTTCCTCTGAAAAAAAAAAAAAATCGTAGCAATACTCTACATTTATTACAAACAGTGGAACACACAAATATATTTTTGGTTTTTGGTGCCTTTACCATGCTTTTTAAAAGCTATTTCACATTTCTATTCTTTGGTTGGTTGTATTCAGATTACCTGGCGCCGTCAGCAACACGAGGGCTATAATGCGCCGAAACATTCGTCATTAGACAAGCCAACATACATTTACAAACACCCATGCCTAACACGGGACTCGGAACACGCAACCTCGTGGTCTAGAAGCTAGCACGCTAACCACTATACCGTTTGGTCGGCAATTTCAATTCTTTAAGTGCATCCTTCTTTGTGGTGAGCAGCGATGGAAGAACAGGACACGTCGTGCCTATGAGAAAAGGAAGCTCCCCATCCAAAGCAATGACGCAAATCCTCGTGCGTTGCTTCCTCTCCCTTGCCCATGCGAATGAGTGAAGGGATAACAAGATTCAATTGATCTACTTCTTCCATCTCACTACAGAGCACCCTGTTAAAAAGAGTAGCCATTGTGCCATTAGGAGTTGGACTGCTTCTACCTACATAAAAGAGATGGCTACTCACTTCCTCTCTTATGAACCTAATGCAATATTTCCTCAAGTATTTATCTGCCGGAATATTATTATAAAAAAAGTAAGGTTTTATCAGATGAGGCAATAGCCTTATAAAAATTAAAAAAATCCCATGGGTTTTTATAAATTTATTTTCAGCAGCTGCAGTCGCCATTTTCGACGAAGAAATAAACACTTTTAATTATCAATAAAAAAACACACACATATTTCCTTCTAAGTTTACTTTTGAGTTTGAATTATTGTTGTTCAATAGGAAAAAAATAGCATGTTTCGATGCAATATTCCATCAAAGTTGCTACCAACTTTAATGTATTTTTATTTGAAAAAAGCTAATAAAAATGCATGCATAAAACCCGAACCATATACGAATATCTCGAATTATTTAACATATATTTTTATTTTTGTGTATTTAAAGCATTTTGATAAACTATAATAATTTAACTTGATATTAAACTAAGCCACTTGGAAAAAAATTCTGGTTTTCTTAAAAAAATTCTTCTGTTATATTAGTGAACTTGGTAGGATTTTAGGAATTGTTTGACACTTAATTAAGTATTTGGTTTCAAGTTGGGAAGTTTTAGAGACGTTTGTCGAGAAAACTTATCACCAGTTATTCATGTTCTAATATGATATCTATCATCTAAGATGTGAGTTTAACAGAATCATTATGGATGCTCCCTTCAAATTTAATTTAAAAGCATTTACAATTGGATTTTACTATAAGAATTGGTCTTCATTAGACCTTCAATCTGACATATTGCTTGTATTTGCAAAATTTTTAATTTTGCTCAAATTTTAAACTCAAACATGAACATTGACAAATCATTTGTAAAAATTCTAAATCTAAAAGTAACGCAGAAGATAAAATTGTCACTTTAACAAAAGTATACAAATCCGACTGCATAGCAACATATACTTTTTCATTGAAGGAAAGGTTTTTTAAACTTTATTGTATGTTTTATAACCACATTTATAAAGATTAAAAGAAGTTATACCTTTCTGTATATATATTTCTCATATAGTTTAACAATGCTTGAATACCCTATTTATAGATTTTCATGAAGATATAAAATTTTTGAATAAAATTTCTCTGCAATGATGGATTCTAAGCCGATATCATAAATTCATTTCCTCTTTAATACACTTTTTATACGAGGCACTTCAAAGTTCTCTTTCAATCCCCATATTATAAGGATACAAAAGGCAATCTAATTAGTTACTAAATCTGATAAATTTCAACCAATGACGAAACTGTCTTTTTCAAAGGACAAATTGTTAAATTAAGCACATTTTTCATATTTTTTTGTTTCATTAAATGTCGAAAAAGTCAACAGCTTGAACACGTTGACAATCGCTAGAAGAAAAAAAAATCCTAACCATCCTCCTAGTTTGCCGGAGCATCAGCAATGCTCACTCATCCCAGAAATCCGATCACAAATATTAAATTTGAAAAAAAAAAAAAAAAATAACGTAAAAGAAAAATTTACCGAATTTTTTCTCCTCCTTTTAAGACCTTTTTTTTTTTTTTTTTTTTTTTAGTCTGCTGCAAATGAATCCAAAGTTAAAATCCCTTGAAAATTGGCAAACAAAGCATAAAACGTCAGTCCTCCCTCCTTTTTTGAGCAAGTATAAAAAATACTTTTCCCAAGATTAACTTAAGCGTGTGTGTGTATTAAATTACACGGCAAGAAGATATTAAAAAGCCAGGGAGCTCTTAACAGGAGGGAGATTTACGACTAATCAAACCTGAGCATTACCACTCTCTTATGCAATTTTTTCCTCCATTTTTTTGTTGTTGTTGATGTTGTTATTCATGCCTCCTTTTCCACTACAGTGAGTTAGAGTGTTATCCGCAAAGTTGCAGTACGCGTTCTACTTAGCGTGTTTTTTCCCCTTTCTGAAAAACTTTTTGTGAGAAGATTTCTTTTCTATCCCTATATTCTTTTTTATCAATTTGTGTTATGGATCTTTTAACTTCTCACGATTAAAAGTTGGATGCTTTTCTTTTAACATTAGGATTTTTTTTAACTAACATTTTTTTTTCTCCTTTTCGATTTTCCCTATATAGTTTAGATCTTCGTTTGTCAGAAAAAATTTCTCAATGGTTAAAGGATTCTCTCACTCAGCCCCCCCCCCCCCCAACTCCCTCACCATAGACCTATGCAATTATTTCTCAATCACGTTACCTGCCAAAGTAGTCCTCTAAAACGCATGAAATGTTGTACGAAATACATAAACAATATCAAAAGATAATTATCTTTCATTAATTTCTGTTTTAGATTTTTTCACTTTTCCTGATTTAAAGTTGAACGTTTTTACTTAACATTTAGATTTTTCTGGGGAAAAAAAAAAAAAAAGAAAGAAAAAAAAAAACTTTTTTCCATTTTTCGATTTCTACTCATTTCTTGGATTTTCGTTTGTCAGAAAAATCTTCTCCTCAATATTTAAAGGGTTCCCAATCTCTCCCCCCCCCCATAAACCTACGTAATTATTTCTCAACCACATTACCTGCCAAAGTACTAATCTTCAACGTATGAAATTTTGTACACAATGCATAAATCATTCTTTTTTATTAATTTTTGTTATTCATCTTTTAACTTCTCACGATTAAAAGTTGCGTATTTTTCTTTTAACATTAAAATGCTTTTAACCAAAATTTTTGTTCTCCTTTTAGATTTTCCCAAAATCAAAATCAAAAACTAATAATCTTTCACTAATTTCTGTTTTAGACTTTTTCACTCCTCACGATTAAAAGTTGAGTGTTTTTCTTTTAATATTGAATTTTTTTTTAAAGAACTTCTTTTCACTTTTACCATTTCCCCATGTCGCTCAAATTTTCCTTTGTCAGGAAAATCTTCGTAGTGTTGAAAGGGTTGTCAATCTTTTCCCTCCTATATACCTATGCAATTATTTCTCAACCATATTACCTGTCATACAAAAATTTAAAAAAAATCTTCGTGGTAAATTCTAGCTTTTTCAGTAACACCATATCTTATATATATATATATATATATATATATATATATATATATATATATATATATATATAAAAAACTGTCATCATTTTTATTTAATTTTTGAATTCAAAGTTTCACTTGCAGTAAAATTAGTTTTAAATATTAAAGATTTCCAATTAATATACCTGTTACAAAGTCTATTTTTAAATTCTCTACTTTGGCCAACGATGATTTTTAGAAAATACTGCATAAGGTGAAAGACTGATAATCAGTCAAACCACTGCTGTCCAGTCTACTCCGGCTATACCCTATACTAAATGTCACTAAATTTGAAAGGCTTGTATTTCCACTTGAAAATAACAATTTCATTAACGGCTAAGGCAAGTGATAAGAATTTATAAATTTCGAAATTTATGGAAGATCGCTCAGTCAAATACCTATATTTATTAAAAAACTATTATCATAATTGGGTCCTAAATGCGTTTGTTATTGTGAAATGAAGTAAAAACATGACAGAATTTTAGCTGTTCTTTATATTCCCATAGGTTATTAGTTTGTATGCTCTATCGCTCAATCCTCTTACATTCAAAACCCATATTCTCTATACCGGGTTGTGAATTTCAGTCCTCAAACACAACAACACCAAACATTATCCAGTAAGTGAACAATTTATGCCTTACAATTTTGTTTTTGAAGATCAATAATAAAATTTGAGTTCAGTTATTCATTGTTTTGCACTCAAAATAACATGTTCAGCTATTAAACCCAATCATATGAGATCAAACAAAATTATATCAGTATCTGTCACCAAAATGTCCCTTCCTTTCCTTGTCCCCATACATAGTTTCCTTTTTTACAACAGGTCATAAAAATGTAACCATTAATTATTCTACTTAACCTTTAACTGCTGTAAGCGGTCTGGCAGACCGCGAGTCATTTTTTATGGAATGCTTCCACCCCCTAAAATATCTCATCTTTGACTTTTATATTAATTTTTCTGATACTTTGTTTCTTAAACTTTAAACTGATGTTCACAAATTTGTGTGGCGCAGTATGGACCATGTAATGCTCTTGCGTAAAACATCAAACCACCTAACCACAGCAGTTAAAGGTTAAGTTGTATAAAGTTTATCAATTAATCAATAATTTACTACTTTAATTATTTACCATGGTTTTCATAGCTACTATAGGTTTCTGACATGCGATTTGAAATGTTGGTATCTTGCTTTTGCATCCCTTTCTTCACTTGTAGTCTGAGACTCGACTGCAAGTTTAGGTACCTCATCGGACATCATTCTGTATTAGTAGAACATGAATCTACTAGTCTTCCGGGTCAAAAATGGCCGAAACTATTAAAAAATCGACTTTGAATGAGTTGAACTA
The DNA here is from genome assembly GCA_963978545.1 of Linyphia triangularis. Classification (NCBI taxonomy): domain Eukaryota; kingdom Metazoa; phylum Arthropoda; class Arachnida; order Araneae; family Linyphiidae; genus Linyphia; species Linyphia triangularis. The sequence goes on from OZ021727.1 coordinate 92,920,263, forward strand.
AATCTGATTGCCAAATATATCATAACTTGTCAAATAATGAACATTCTTTTCATCTGGTAACCCTTTAATTTTCAATGAAGAAGATTGCAGACGATTTGTATCTCATGGCGCTAAGATTTTCAACTTTTAAAAGTCAGCCGATTTGGCAATAATTATTAAATCATCAGTGACGTAATATTTATCGCCAACTTGGCTCACTTTTAAAACTTTTCATTGTTTTCCCGCCAGAGAATAAATATAATCATCAGTGAAGTAATATTTATCGCCAATTTGGCTCACTTTTAAAACATTTCAGTGTTTTACCGCCAGAGAATAAATATAATCATCAGTGACGTAATATTTATCGCCAACTTGGCTCACTTTTAAAACCTTTCAGTGTTTTCCCGCCAGAGAATAAATATAATCATCAGTGACGTAATATTTATCGCCAACTTGGCTCACTTTTAAAACCTTTCAGTGTTTTCCCGCCAGAGAATAAATATAATCATCAGTGACGTAATATTTATCGCCAACTTGACTCACTTTTAAAACCTTTCAGTGTTTTCCCGCCAGAGAATAAATATAATCATCAGTGACGTAATATTTATCGCCAATTTGGCTCACTTTTAAAACCTTTCAGTGTTTTCCCGCCAGAGAATAAATATAATCATCAGTGACGTAATATTTATCGCCAACTTGGCTCACTTTTAAAACCTTTCAGTGTTTTCCCGCCAGAGAATAAATATAATCATCAGTGACGTAATATTTATCGCCAACTTGGCTCACTTTTAAAACCTTTCAGTGTTTTCCCGCCAGAGAATAAATATAATCATCAGTGACGTAATATTTATCGCCAACTTGACTCACTTTTAAAACCTTTCAGTGTTTTCCGCCAGAGAATAAATATCGTCTGCACTCTTCCTCATTGAAAATTAAAGAGCAGTGTATTACCACATAAAAATAATGCTAATTATTTGGCAGGTTATGACTATGACATATTTGGCAATCGGATTAAGTTCAACTCTTTCAAAGTCGATTTTTTAATTGTTTGGGCCATTTTTGTCCCGGCAGATCAGTGGATTCATGCTCTTCTAACATTTCTCTACTGTCTAAAAAAAATTCGGAATGATGTTCGATGGGGTTCTTAAATTTGCAATCATCTCTTGGGCTATTGGCAATGTCATTCACTTTACACTCAATAGATATCATCACCTAAAACAGTACTAAGAGGGAGTCACGTGGTTTAAAAAATACTATGATTGTGGGGGCTTCTAAAGCTCTGGAATTTTAGTAAGTCAGAAATTGAGTTTTTTTTTTTTTTCTTTTTCTGTCTCGATCTTTCCCAGAATTTCGGCGTGATCTAATATGATTAATTAGAAAACAAAACTTGTAATAAGTAGAACGTACTAAGATGGAATGAATTAAAAATTTGAATTTTAGTATAAAATCATATTTTTATTATAATGCAGAGGGATAAAAGTGGTAAATTGTCCGTTTTTAACCATGTTCCATTTAAACCTTGCTATTTGCAGATTTTATTAAAGAAAAAGTTGATATTTTTCTATATTTTAATTTATTAAAAAATATTGTGTTATTAATAATATTTGCAAATAAAAACGTCTGAAGTGAAGAGACAAAATTTACCAGCCTAGATTACTCACTGATAGTCAGTAATATGATGCCTCTGAATAAAGTAACCAGACATCTTAGTCTTTCAATCCTGTTAAAGCAAATTAAACGAAAAATCTAATTCTTTATAAATATAAAGAAATATAAAAAATATATAAATAATTTTTTATAGTGATAATATTTATAGAATGAGGTGTCTAATTTCAAAAGCATCTCAATCCATTTCATAAATTTTATAGGGGATGTCAAAAAAGTTTTACAGATACCCTTCAGTTTTCGAAAGAAGTCATGTTACAATATAATGGATTAGTTCGCTTTATTTCAATACCGTTTAGCAAAGAACGCAAAGAACAGTAGTGCTCTGAGAATTCACGAAAAATTAAAATTATGGTCCTTGTAATGGGGATGGAGATAGTTGTAGTGATGTGCGCTAATGGGGTGTCGAACCAGGGACTCCTAGATCACAAGACTGGCACGCCAACCACTAGGCAGAAGTGATCACTGGTGCTTAGGTGTTGTAACTTTTATTTGTACTCGACACCACCACATAACCCCTTCCCAGTGAGTCGCGAAAGGTCGAACGATTGAGTTGCTTGCGTGTGAGTTGAGAGCGTTGCGTGTGGCAATGAGTCACCAGAGATTTGCTGAGGTGGTAGTGTGGAAGTCGTGCAGTAGATAGCGCCTCTGATGTGTTCGAATATCCGAGTCACCAATGTAGCGATGTGTGCTGACGGGGAGTCGAACATGAGATTCCTAGATCAGAAAACAGGAGCGCTAACCACTAGGTAAAAGTTATCACTGGTGCCTAGGTGTTGTCTATTTTATTTGTACATGAGACCACCACGTAGTCTTAAAACTAGTTGCCTTATATATAGTGACTATTAATGAATTATTTTAAACCAGTGACTAAGTTTGAAAAATATTTTATTTTTGTATACATCCCATAAATGGGAAAAATTCCCAATTCTCTCAAATTATTCAGTAACTAGCAAGAAGTCCCAACTCCATAGTCCTAATGGAATATTTTCTCGTACTTAAGAACAGTCCATATATTATTCCACACCATTTGAATTTTGTTTTGTTTCATTCACAATCAATGGGTTTAAAATATAACTTTTGTTTATCAAGTTCTAGAAATTATTCTAGATTCTAGACTTCATAATGAGATTGCAAATAACTGAAAATAAGCAATTGTGACACTACACCATTTCACCCAAAGTACAACACTGTCTTTTTCCAGAAAACATAAGGAAAAATCACTCTCATAATATCGACTTCAAAACAGCAAGTATACAAATGAAAATAATCATATAAAAAGTTTTTAACAAAAAAGACTATTCTATTTAAAATGTATTAACCACCATGTTCTTTTTCTGGCAAGGTGTGATAGATTTTTCTTTCATCCACTGTTAATAGATAAAAATACCGATCTTTCTAACATATGGTGAACTAGAATTGTTGTTACAAAACACGAAATGGCAAAGTCATAGGTGTGGAGTCAGAGGGGTGTATTAAATGGACGGACAGTTGACTTTAAAAGATTGAACAGCAAAACTTGCGTACATATTACTTACGAAAATAATTGTTTAATTGCGTATTAAACAAAAATTTGAGAACATAACAAACGGAAAAATCTCAATTAATTACCTTGGTTCAAAAATGGAAGGGGTGTGAGGCACTTGCGTACATCTCTATTACTGAATAGTGAATAGGTAAATAAAGTAGTTACACTTGCGTTCAGCAATGTATTTTTACAGTTACTCTGCATCCTCCAAAAATTTTAATAAAGTTTCAGACAAATAAATAAAATCTTTCTTCGAAATATCTGTTCGCTTGCTTTATATAAATCATTCATTTTTTTTTAATCTTAAAAATTATAGTTTTTATTTTATTGTATTGATTTTAAAAATCGAATTTAGTGTTTATCATTCTACACATTTGTATAAATATTTGTTTAAAATCATTAGGTTTTCGAACAATGCTTTTAGCATTTTGGTATACTTAATTATAAAATTATAAAAAATAATGCATTAAATATATTAAAGACTACTGATGTTTTTCATTATTTTTTATATTTCATAACTATGTTTATTAAGTTTTCAATTTTTTAAAGCTTTTCTTATATATTCATGCAATTTTTAAACTGTTAAACAGGACGATCACCCGCGTTCTTCCATTTGGATACGTGTGTTTGCCATAGAGGACAGCCGCCATATTTTATCGTGTTTATAATCGTTGTAATGAAAATATCATAGAATATTGACTTATTCTTGACTAATTAATGAAGACATTGCCTTAAAAAGCTGAATTATTTCATAACGGGATTAAAATAAAAATAAGATATAACTGGAAGTCTCCCTTTACTACACTGATTTAGGATTATTCTGTTTTCTCCACTGGTAAAAGAACCAAATGTTGAATTAATTTTAATATTTGGTACCATCTCAAAATGGGGTTTCGCAATGGGAATTTCGTGAAAGGAAAATCTTGGAGGGAAGTAGCTGCAATTCATCTTTTTCTGTGCCCAAAAAAATCTCCTCAAGATCATTGACCAACCTGGCAGTTATTCAAAAACATATTCAGCAAATAAAATGATAGTTGATAAATTCATTTTGGAGAGTACTCTTAAAATTAAAAAAAAACAAAAAAACATCGCTTTTGAGATATTTATTTATTTATTTATTTATTTATTTGCAATTGATGTATCCTATTTAGTTTTTATTAAAATTAAAATTATATATATTTTGTTTTATAAATGCAAACCATCAATTATTAACCATAAGACTTGTATTGTTAACTTTTATTTTTTCTAAATGTAATATTTCGAACTTAAATGTACCTTTTATAACTAACTAGTAGATATATTCCATTAATTTTTTTTATGAAATTACAGATACCTACAAATATAAAAATACCTACAAATTAAACGGACACTGAATACTTTCCTGTTATTTACAAATTCATTTTCTATAATTCAAAATCTTTACAAAATAAGTTTTTTCTCAAAAAACTGCATAATTGATTAAAACTTAACAAAAAGAATTCTTGCAATATTTTTTTACCAGATTTTAAGAGCAGTATCTAGTAAAAGTATAATATAAAAAATTTTATACTCATTTGTTAAGAACTTTAATAGAAAAGATACATAAAAAGTAGGCAATTTAAAGTTGGGTACTGTACTTAAATACTGAGTTCTATAAGAACAGGGACCAATATATAATGGGAAACAATTAAATAATAGTTATAACTCCAAAACACTGGGCTCAATTCAGGTGTAATTTTTCATCAAGAATGATTGACACGAGCCTATGGTTCCTCGAATTTCGAAACTCCTACCCAATATGGCCGACCGAACGGTATAGTGGTTAGCGTGCTAGCTTCTAGACCACGAGGTTGCGGGTTCGAGTCCAGTGTTAAGCATGGGTGTTTGTAAATGTATATTGGCTTGTCTAATGACGAATGTTTCGGCACATTATAGCCCTCGTGTTGCTGACGGCGCCAGATAATCTGAAAACAACCAACCAACCTACCCAATATACAGTTATATTATTTAGGTCTATTTTAATAAGTTATAATGATGCTCTATATTTATGGACTCATCAGTTAATTTCAAACAATGAAAATATCGTATTTTAAAGTCAAATATTCACGTAGATTTAAAGTAAGGTTTTTTAAAGCAAATGTTTTTATAATTGTTAATTTTTGTATTCATTTTTTTAATACGCTTTTATTAGCTTCAGATGTATGTATGTAACGGAATCTTTGAACATGATTTTGACCCCCTTCAAAACGTCGGATTAACTAGAAATTTGGCATACTTATTAAGGACCGATGACAATTCAATAAGTTTGTCGCTTTATCACAAGGATTAACTCGTGTTGCCCTTGCGCCGTTAAATTCCTACCAACCAACCTTCTCCGGAATCGAATCCTGGTGTGCCGTTTGAAAGATTTGTCGTTTGAACGACAGTTATACAAAGCGTGTTTTTTTTTAGTCGCATTATCCTTACCAGGATCTTCAGGATTAGTGATTTTTCATATTCAGAGACACGGTAGTGTTGTGTGCCAAGTAATACGGTGTGTACTAAGGCATACACATGACTTAAATTTGAGACAAGCATGTGACTATTGGCAGAAACAACTGGAGAGTTTTGTACACTAACTAAAAAAAAAGTATAGTTTACAGAAAAAATAATTAATAGTTTAAAAACTAAAAAAACACGCTTTAATAGAAAACCAAACTAAAAAGTAGAAAATAATTAATAGTTTAAAAAACTAAAAAAATACGCTTTTATAGAAAAGTGAACTAAAAAGTAGAAAATAATTTTAAATAAGTTTGAAATAAGAATAGAGTGATTAACAAGAAATATTTATTTTATCGTAAAAAAGCGTGGGGTGCTTTTTAAGATATTTTCAACAATTGACATCAAGCACCCCACGCTTTTTTACGATAAAATAAATATTTCTTGTTAATCACTCTATTCTTATTTCAAACTTATTTAAAATTATTTTCTACTTTTTAGTTCACTTTTCTATGAAAGCGTATTTTTTTAGTTTTTTAAACTGTTTTTTAAGTAATTTTTCTCCTCAAATTTTCTAAAAATAAGGCTTTTGTGTTCCAATACGACATTGGTAAAATTTTCTCAATGTACAGATCCATTTTTCGACATAAGACTTAAAGAATTTTACTTTTAGGACATCCACAAACATAAGAAGAAAAAACCCGAGAAATTATCTGCAAAAAACATCTGATCTAATTCGCTTCGCCGACTCCGACTAGGCGTGATTTTTTCTTCCTCCAACTGCAAAAAGAAGACAAATGCAGGTTTCCTCCTAACATTCGGCGCCAAGTGTTGAGAATTTCACAAAAGGGGGCAGTCACATTCCTTCTTTTTCACACACAAACAAACCGCGAAGAAAGGATCATTAGACACACACACAACAGACCTTGGAAAAGAGACAGTTCCTGGTTGGCTGTCCCATCAGCGAGATCTTTTTTTCCCTTTCTTTTGCTCACAGGTAGTAATTTCTTCTGCATTATTTCTTTCTCTCTGTGTCATTATGCCTATTCACTTCCAAGGGCAGATACACTCACGGTCGCGAGGCGGTGTTTGGTTCCACAATGGAGGGGTTTGGCGATGGAGAGGGCAAATTAACTTTTTTTTCTTCTGATGACGAATCCCTTCACAGATAAAATATCTTGCCAGTTTTTTTTTCTTTTTTTTTTGTTTCGCAACTCTGTAAATGAGAGAAGGTGTATATGGCGTCTTTGTGCGAAATGGTACTGAAATGTAGATACTTTCTATGACTTTTTCCTCCCCGCAATTTTCATTGGGCAATGTCGTGGAAGAGGAGTTAGTGTAAAAAATGATCGTTAGAGTTGTAACTTCTCTTAGATTTATTTTCAAATACAAAGACCGACACCAGGCCCAATGCCCTACAAGGTTCGTCGAGTAAAAAATATATGTATAAATAAAATTTGCATACATAACATAAAATACAGAAATTGATGAATAAAATGATGGAAAATATATAATTTGTAGAATAAAATGAGGGCACACCAAATTTGCATATTACATAATATACCCAGATAATTAATTTTACAAAATCAACATAATTACATCACTTGCAATTTATAATTAAAAAAGTTACAGGATCATGCATACAATATGCAATAGTTACAGGATCATACATAATAATGCAATACAATATAAAAAGTTGACACAGAGTTTGACAATCATACTGGAAAAATACAATGCATAATGCAAGGTGACAATGTTTATAGAATCCAACAATACGCAAATATAAATAGTCTTTTTATCACTAAAATAACCCAAATTAAATACCTTCCCTGGAATTACATCAATCTAAACATTAGAATCTAACTCAATGCTGCCCAAGCTTATAACTAGCAACCACTTCATTAATAAGACATTGAATTGATGACGAATTTTTTATTTCCCTAAGAACTGGTTCCCCAATTTAGTTAATATTATAATGTTTCAGTAAAAATTCAGACTTTGTTTTAGCTTCATGTTCCTTGGATTGTTTTCCCTAGTAAATTAAACAACTTTAAAAAAGTGATTGTCAGCTATTCATACTTTCTTACATCAAAAGCAATATATAATTCAACACATAATCGGGTGACATACAGGAAGTTCAACTTTAAAAAAAAAAGTAATAAACACTCCTCAAAGTGACCTGAATGTAAGTAAACAAAGAGGAAATGACATGGCATTAAAAAACAGTTCGTAACAATTTTATTTCTTATGCATTCATTTTCCCTTTTTTTCCTCGTATATTCAGATCAAATCGCGATTCATTCTGACCAGTAGTTTTTTCTTCTTCAACTTTTTAAAAGTTGAACTTCAATAATTACCTTGCATTATTGCAAAGCATAAGATATTTTTATCTCTCTATATATAAGGCAAAGCCCTCACTCACTCACTGACTCACTCATCACCAATTCTCCCAATTCCCATATAGTCACGACTCTGAAATTGGTACAAATATCAACAATGGTAAACGTAGAAAAAGTCAGCTATTCCGATCTCGATACTTTAAGGGGTCGATAAGGGGTCAAAACGTTCAAAATGAGGGATATCCGAATATCCCACTTCCAATGTAGTGCAAATGTTAAGAAGTTTATTCCAATATCGATTAATGAATTGCTAAGGTATGAAAAGTCGACGCTACATTGAAACTATACGAGGAATATCTTAATGTCTCACTTCCAATACAGTTACAACTTGGAAATTTAGAACTAAGAGCAAACATAAACACAATAAACTTCAACAATCCCTATTAACTAATTAAAAAGGGTTACACATTCTAAACGAGGGATAATTAAATGTCTCATTTCCTATATATTCACAATTATAAATTTTGAAAAAAAAAAAAATTCAACAAGGGCAAGCATAGATAAAATAAGGTATTCCTATTTTGATAAATAAATTTGTCGAGTTCAAAACGGGATAAAAAATCGGAAGTGTGGAAAACGGGAATGTTTTTTGATTACTAAAATGCACATGATAAAATTTCGTAGCAAAGCACGGGTATTCAGCTTGCTGTTATAAAAACATGTCATTCAAGTTTATTACTTATTTCATTGTAACTAAAATATTTATTTTAAAAAAGAAAATTAAATAACAACAGATTTTCTTAGTTTTTATACAATAGGGGACACTACTCAAATTAAGGGGAAATATTACGAATACGCTGAGTAAAATTGCTTTCCCTTTTTAGAATTTATTTTGTTAAATCGGCGTTTTGGTAGTTTCTATGTTTGGTAGAAAATTTCATAAGTTTTAGGGGTGGATTCGGAAAAAAAAATTATGCATAAATTGTAAAAATTATGCGTTAAGTTAATGGACAGAAAAATATCGCTCTTGAACCTTTTCTGAGCTGATAACAGGCCATATTATATTTTTAATTCATTTTAATTATTTACGTAAGTTAATTAAATTTTTAACTTTTTAAATACTAATAATGGCATCAGCATGAAAGAGTGAATAGTATTTAAAAACAAATAAAGTCTTACTGAATCGATTTCATTTGTCCTAGAAAAATTAATTTTCTAAAAATTACAAGTTATAAACAAACATAGGGATAATTAGGATACCTTCATTTCTCGCCAATTGAGTTGTGAAACCAAAGAAAAATCAATAGAAATTCATAAAGGTTTATTTATGTAATTGATTAGAATCTGTGGTTTTACCTTGTCAACGGTTACAGGGTTGCTTAGAAATCGAATAAGCAACACAGCAAAATGTAAGAATTTGAATTTCGTTTATTACAAAAGAAGTTTCCAAAAAATTCATATTTACAAAAAAAAAGAAGGTATTTTAAGCAATTATTTCACTATTCAAGATTGTTTTATTATGCATATTTAAAAAAATAAAAATCTCTTTACGGTTAACTACAACTAAATACACTTAGCTATGATGACTGTTAAGTTGCTCCTTCAACATCCTTTCTTGTCAATGGAAACACATTTTATCTTAAACGAATTCGATAAACGGAATTTGTTTTTCAAATAAACAAAAGAGATCAGTTGGCCGCTTCAGAAAACATGATAGTTATAGGATTAACACTACACCTACCGACATTTTATTTCAACGATGGCGTTCAAATGACCGCTTTTCAAATAAACATTATATTTTTTTCCAGTTGATTTTAAATAACACAGAATTTAGCATAAAAACAAAATAATTATCAGAAGAAATATTTATTTTTGGGGGGCTTTAGGAAGAAAAATGAAAACCTGATTGGTTGGTTTTATTTTCTGGCTCAAGGGCTTCACGTGGGCTATACTGCACCGATGAAAACTTGGAATTTAACAATTTTGATTTAAATCTCAAAAGCGGTCCGCACTCTATAGGTTTAGTGTTAAATAGGATTAATTTAATGTATTAAAGATAATTATAGGATTGAGAAATTTATTGGGTTTAAATGAGTATCGGTTAATTTATAAAGCAAAAGTTGTGTTGAAGTACAATTAACCTATTCAGATGTAACATTTAAAGATTGAACACCTTTGTAATGAAAAATAAATTGATATATCTCCTCGAGAAAAGAGAAGGAAAAAAAAAAAATAAGAAAAAAAGAAGAAAAAAAATAACCACATAAAGTAATCAGTTCACCTCCAGAATGATCTAAGAAGACACAAAATCCTATGAGGCATAATTTTATGTACTGGTGCTCACGTGATGTTAAAGTATTTTTAAATTGTCTCATCTGTTTATTTGAAACTCACCGTCACTGCCTAAAACCATAGAAAACCTCTTATCTTTTTGTGTTACTTTAAAAAATATTTAAACTTCTTAGATAATTTACGCTATATGTACCTCAATGAAATATTATTCAAAATTTTACGATATTTGGACACCACCTTCTTTTAAAAAGAAACAATACAACATTCTACTATAAGTTGAAAAAGCTGTTTGTACTTCACATAATTATTTTGTAATATTCTGCCATATTTTTCACCAACTATACTAGATAGAAGTGCCACTATAAGTTATATGATAATTTATACTGTAGATACTTCAAAGAAATGTTTTTCAATATTCTACAATAATTGACAAAAATTCTATTTCAAAGATATAGCATTTAATATTCTACGATATTTTATACCGCCTCCATTTTAATGATATACTATTTAAAAAAGTCTACTATTATTTATACCACATGTGTTCTTCAATTTGTGAATCCTTTATATCAACTTCAATTTTGTGAGTCGGTATATATCTCGATGGCGGGCAAATCGACGGTGGCCTAATTAACCCCCTTGCCGTCATCCAATCGGGCGGAAACTTGGCAGATAGATTCGATTACTATAACAATGCATTCTGTCAAATTTTGGGAGCTGTCTCTGTCACTAAGAGATCGCTTGAGATCATTGAAGAAACTCTTTACTGTTGCCAAAACAGTTTTAATAAATAAATAATAAAATTGTTTTAATCAGAATAAATAAAAGATATTTGAATGTGAATGCATACATTCACATTCATTTTTAATTAATACATTTTGAAAAGTAGTTTACCGCATACTTTGCTGATAGAAATGTATTTAATATTTAATATTAGATGCAAATACCAAACACACACTGGCAACAGAAACTGCCCTATGTTAATGAATACATAAAAATAGGCAATGCATAAAAAGGATTTATATTAAAAACCTAGTTTTTAAGGTTGTATTATTTTTTATCCAAAACAGCGCGATAATTTACACGACCTGTAAGTTAAAATGATATTATTCCCGAATATTCAATCTTTCAGGCCCCAAAATTCATCTTTCTCCTCCCTCATAGGAGCAATTTTTTATTGAATTACTTAACCCTATCTCCCTCCATCCGGTTCCAATATAATCCTCCTAGCAGCTGTCACGATTCGATGCAGAAGCCATCTCGCACAATTACGTATAATCCATACATAATTAACAATTCAATTCGAACCTAGGGAGAGGTTTATCCATGTAACTGCCCCTCTTCCCACAATGTAACTGCCCCTCTCCTCTTTGATAGGTTGGAGATCCTTGTGACATGTGTTCAAAGGCGGATCTAGAATTTTTTTTAGATTTTGCTCAAAAATTTAAAAACGAATTTGGAAAGGATTATACAACCATACAAATAATTAAATAAAACGGTATAAAATACCTTACTACTATAGTTTACTTAGTTTACTATTTATATATATTAAATTTATCATGTAATTTTTACTTTATTATACATGTTTATTATATGATAATATTTGTAGTTCATTACATGTATTTTACTTTATTGCACATGTTCTAACTTTATTAAAATTTGTTTGCTAAAACTTACTTAACACGAACTATCTTAACTATTCTAATTCAACCTAATATTATAATGGCTGCTTCAGGAATCAATTAAATGTATTCTTATTAACATGTGTTAGTTCTAGTAATATACTTTTGGAAGCGTAATAAAAGATTTATTGTGTCACTAAAATAGTTTTTTAATTATCAATTATACAAAAAAAAAAAATGTTTTTCTAAAGGGATATTTAAAATAATAAATCATATATTTATATAAATGATCATAAAAGAGAAATAACAACAAAAAATCGGTAACAACAACAACAATAATAATAATAATAATAATAATAATAACAATAGTTAATATTTATATTTATAATAATAATAATAATAATAATAATAATAATAATAATAATAATAATAATAATAATAATAATAATAATAACAATAACAACAATAATAATAACAATAATAATAATAATAATAATAATAATAATAATAATAATAATAATAATAATAATAATAATAATAATAATAATAATAATAATAATAATAATAATAATAATAATAATAATAATAATAATAATAATAATAATAATAATAATAATAATAATAATAATAATAATAATAATAATAATAATAATAATAATAATAATAATAATAATAATAACAATACTTAATATTTATAATAATAATAATAATAATGACAACAACACCCATAAGCATATCGATAATAATACATTCTGAGATGACCAAAATAGATGATTATTTAAGGTTGCACCTATAGCTTCGTGATTATGTAATACTACCGTGCAAACAATATTATTCATTATCAAAAAATATAAAAAGAATAATTTTCATATTTATTTTCTCTCTCTTTTTATCATCATCTCAGAAGAATATTTTTATTTCCAATCCAGCAACCTTACTTACTAAATGAACATCTCATTCCAAAAGAATCCAACAGAGTGTCATCTCACCAACTTGTTGCCACTTTCGACTAGATAAAAGCATTCCATAACTTCCTCCATCTATCACCAGTGTCCCCCTTTCCCCCTTCGGATAACTGATTGGACAACTAGATCCCTCGGACCAATTAAGAAAGTGCTGATTAGTTCTTTTCTTTTGTGTCTTTGAAGACACTTCTGCCTCCTAAACTAAAAGGATTTTCTGATCCGGAGGAGAATGCTTTTGTGGTCTTACACTAAGGTTAATACGCATGAGAGAAGATTGTCTTCTAACTTTCCTCACTTTGTTTAACTACAGTTCATTCTGATACGTTACGATTGCTTATTTAGTTAATACAAACCTTATACTACTTGAAAACATTTATTATCCTTATCATGAAGTGTTTGGATAAAAAACAAAAAGATCAAACATATAAATTCTGACTTTATGCGCTCGATCCTTCCTCTTGCTTAATTTTACATCACACTAAAATAAAAAAAATTCAATCATGGCAGTTTCCTAAACGCACTACTACTAAATGATACTTCCATTTATTTATTTATTTATTTATTTATTTATTTATTTATTTATTTATTTATTTATTTATTTATTTATTTATTTATTTATTTATTTATTTATTTATTTATTTATTTATTTATTTATTTATTTATTTATTTATTTATTTATTTATTTATTTATTTATTTATTTATTTATTTATTTATTTATTTATTTATTTATTTGTTTATTTATTTATTTATTTATTTTAGTTAAAATTTTAGAATCTTTTAGGTGCAAGCCCGTAGCCGAGATTTTTTTTAGGGTGAGGGGGGGGGGGAGTGATGGTTGAAGATTTACTTAAATACATATGACAAGTTATGCAAAATTAAGAAGGGGAAGTGGTGAAACAAGATTTCACGCAAAATTTCGGGGTGGGGTTGGGTCTTCTTTCGGTTCCCCTGACTACTGCTCTGTTTAGGTGTTTTTTGTCGAATTTAAAATTTCAATTTGAACTGTTTTTTAATTGAATACAAAGATATCGCAAAAAATGTGATATATTGTAGCTCGTTGTAAGAAATATAAAAAACACTAACTTGGAAATAAGACTTCTTTAATTAAATTCGATTGAAGTTTTATTACGCTATACATTTTCCCTAATTATTACAACCAATACAATATCACTACATATTATCAACAGTGTATGACATCCCGTAACTAAACATATTTCAATGTAAATAAAAAACGTTAAATTCAAATTGAAGTTAGAAATACTTTTGGAGACGTTTCAAAATTTGCATTGTATCTATATTAAACCTAGTAATTATTTTTAGCGATTGGTAAGATATACCTATAGCTTATAATGTGGTTAATATCGTTGTAATTTAAAATTAAAGTTTATTTAAATAATTTTAAGTGAAAAACTTATATTTAATATTATAAAAATGTTAAGCATTAACTATGTAATGATTACCAGCTGATTTTCTAAGATTTGATAACTGGCGCGTTTTTATGAAAGATAAAATGTGTAAAAATGTATTCAACAATTAAAATATATATAATATGTAACAGAAACTTACTTGAACTTTTAATGCTAAGGAATAGCTATGCTTATTTTGAGCAAACAAATGTTGAATTAATTACAAGTTGCAGGATTTAATGTATAATTACTGAATTTACATATTGAATTAATTAAATTTTGCACACATGTCTTTCCAAATTTTATAGACTAAGACACTTGTGTACACAATCGTTTTATTTTCAGACATCTTACAATCGAACTCTTGACTCACTCACTACGGAATATATTTTACGTAGTTACATAAAAAGCTTTTGTATAATTGCAATTGCTCCGATATGCAATATGTTGTAATGAAGGTATTAGATTAGGAACAAAAAGAATCATGTCGTTTTCTTTAGTAATCTGGTTGATCCTTAGTATAAAAAAACAACTCGTTTTTTGAAATAGGTCTGTTTGCAATAAAAACAGCATAACTATAAAAACGTTAAAAAAAAGTTTCACCAAAATGTAGCAAGCGCAGAATGTACCTTCCATACAAATTAAGTTTTTCAGAAACTGTCAAAAATCGATTTCAACGATTTTAATCAAAATCATTCTGTAAATACTTTTTCTTGTGCTCTCAACCCAAAATGTTTCCAATAAACGTCTTCAAATTTCCGACAAATGTAACTTCTTTTTGTAATAATGAAAATGACAAACCACGTAAACCAAAATGAATCATGAAACTATTCACGCGAGTATAAAAAAAAAAAAATTCTTCCATTGAAATAAAAATATATAATTTTAATTATAGTTTCTACTCTACATTTATTGATCAGCTTCCACACATGCCTTTCTTTCTGCTTTCCTATTAGTTTTTTTTTTTTTTTTTTTTTTTTTTTTTCATACAAAACTAGAAATCGGCAAGTTCTTTGATCGCCAAACTCGCTAAAATGCAAGAAAGATGAAAATAATTATCGCCAAAATAGCTGAATTGGATTATTTTTTAATTAATATTAATGTGAATACGTAATTTACCAGAATCCATTTCGATGCGTCAATACATTTTAATACAACAAACCATTTAATTTACGTCAATAGTAGTTCACGTCAATCCATTTCATATCTCATGGCAGTGATATGTATTATAGTGTAATTGAAAGCTGTGCGAAAAGTTTCTCCTTGCACATGAGGCGCAGTTTGGCCCTAGTGTTGCCCTTGCTCCAGAAAATCAAAATGAACCAACCAATCTTTTTGCATATGCTTTCTTTACGTCTAATTACTTGCAATTTATGACTTCTTACAGCAGTTTAATACTGCTCAAAGAAACCACGATTGTCCGTTAGAATAGATTCTACACAATCCAAACAAGTAACACGTATCGGCACGTGACAAATTTGCCACCTCTCAAAAAATGACTTTTTTGTGACGTAATACTATACATTGGGACAGGCTGATTTAAGTTCATTAAATATTCGATAACGATTTGTGAAATGGTTTTACCACGCCCTGATTGGCTGATTGGAACGATGTGAAGCGGATTCGTTAAAACTCTGATAGTATCCGCGGAAAGAAAAGTTAAATTCAAATTTAAAAGCAATTATTTCCTTTTTGTTAACAACAAATATTTAAGTTTGATACAAAACTAAGTGGGCAGGTTTTCAATATTAATATAAAAGTTGTCCGGAACTATATCTTCACGCGGAAGGATCCATCCTACAGCTCAAGGTTCAAGTAATGTTGTCTCGAAGTATAGGAAGTTTAGCAAAAGGCAGTTTTGTGACGTAATACTACGAAGTTTTAACAAAACTAAGCCTTAACGTTACTCTCCAAACCTTATCCTCACCGAACTTTGATAAATGAACCCAAAAGCTGTCACCGCGCGCAAGGGAAAGCTCCCCATTCATATTCAAATGACGCCTTCATAAGTGATGATTTTTCGCACACAAAAGACAGAATTGCAGGCGGAGGTCAGAGATAGAATTGTCGCATCTCGTGTCGATTCTCGACGCCAATTAACACATTTGCATGCCTCATCCATCTCTTCGTGAGGCGAATGTCTCAATCGACGTCGCCAAAGGAAAAGTTTAGTAGCGAGAGGTTTACTGAGCATGCGCGAAGATTGGTTTAGTGCTAAACATTTCACTTTTTTAATCGTACGTTTTACTGAGTGTGTCACAATTGAATCGTTAATTTTTACATTCAGTTACCTATGTGTTAACATAGGGTAATGAAAGTATTGATTTCTATAAAAGAGAAAATCATTACTACACGTTTTGAAACATGCTGAGCTCATAAAAGTGGTCTAAAAAGAATTCTGTGTATTTCTGTCTGACTGTAGTTAGGATAACTCTCAAAATATGATGCTCAACTATGCCATGCGGGTTTGTATTGGCCATGAGACCTGTCATTAAGGATTTCATACAAATGGCGCATGCGTATATGGTAGCCGCCATTCAAAATGTATTTTTTGCAGCACATGCCAAACAACAGAATGTATTCTAAACATCCCCTCCTCCGAAATTTCCATAGAGATGCTCTAAAGGCGTTAAAAAATGAAAAACGAGAATGTCCTTAACCTGCTTTAGGGCATGGACTAAAATATGCACAACAGTAGTAATGTGTATTAAAAATATGACTACTTGATTACAGAGAGTATTCTTTAATTTGAAGGATTCCTTAACATATTCATTAACTACTCATTAAATTCTTGGTACTATTGTAGAGCAAGTTCATATCTATCTATCTATCTATCTATCTATCTATCTATCTATCTATCTATCTATCTATCTATCTATCTATCTATCTATCTATCTATCTATCTATCTATCTATCTATCTATCTATCTATCTATCTATCTATCTATCTATCTATCTATCTATCTATCTATCTATCTATCTATCTATCTATCTATCTATCTATCTATCTATCTATCTATCTATCTATCTATCTATCTATCTATCTATCTATCTATCTATCTATCTATCTATCTATCTATCTATCTATCTATCTATCTATCTATCTATCTATCTATCTATCTATCTATCTATCTATCTATCTATCTATCTATCTATCTATCTATCTATCTATCTATCTATCTATCTATCTATCTATCTATCTATCTATCTATCTATCTATCTATCTATCTATCTATCTATCTATCTATCTATCTATCTATCTATCTATCTATCTATCTATCTATCTATCTATCTATCTATCTATCTATCTATTTATCTATCTATCTATCTATCTATCTCTCTCTCTCTCTCTCTCTCTCTCTCTCTCTCTCTCTCTCTCTCTCTCTCTCTCTCTCTGTATATATATATATATATATATATATATATATATATATAATAAATAAATATATATATAGATAATATATATATATATATATATATATATATATATATATATATATATATATATATATATATATATATATATATATATATATATATATATATATATATATATATATATATATATATATATATATATATATATATATATATATATATATATATATATATATATATATAGATATATATATAGATATATAGATATAAAAGCCTGACATGATCAAAACTCTAAAATAGGAATTTTAGATATATTGATTAATGTTCTTCGATTAGATAGTTCATTAGATATTGATTAATGTACTTTAGTGTCACCCCTATTATCAGGATAATTGAGGCTTATATCACGTAAACTCAGCAAAATGGTGAGCGACTCCACTTTCTCAATTGATATTCACACTATTGCTTTCAATTACCTTATTTATAAGGTACTGAAAGTGTTGCATTTTTTCATAAAAATAGATATTTTATCATTTTTTTCACGTTTTGGAACATGAGTTAAAAAAAGTGGTTCAGAAGACCTTGTTTTAAAAAATGTATTTTTATATTTGTCTTTGTAAGAGCTCAATACTATTGTTGCAAAATGCTGGAAATTTTTTAACTGAATTAAGAAATGATTTTGATTGGTAAGAATTATAGTTTTAATAATTAGATGATTCGAAATTCTTCTTTCTTCAAAAATGAATTTTTCAAAAAAATTTGTAAAATGAATTTTTGCGAAATTTTTGAAAAACGCAATTTTTTCGGAGCATATCCAATATTATTAACATAATAACATAAATATTTAAAATTAAAGTTAGTTCACTAATTAACTAACAATAACATTGCTCCACCAATTACTTAAAGTTAACTTTATTACACCAATTACTTAACATAAACATTAAGTTAACTTATTATTACAATACTTTCACACTAATAACTTAAAATTGTTCTTTTATACTCTATTTTTTATCTCACACTATCCTAACACTATATCCAACCATTTCGAATCGTAGTATGAAGTAATAAAATCTCGCTTATTCAAATGACATTATTTTGTATTAGAAGTAGTTTTTCATCACATCAGTCCATTCCTTTACCATTATATAATTCTCCAGTTATATTCATTTAACATTTTTTAAATCTTTTTATATAAGATTGGCTCTTTTATTTTAGTTTGAGATACTTGCTTTCACTTGCCTCGAATTTTAGAGAAATATCTAAAAATCAGTGTATAAGAGCAAATATTTTCATATTTTAAGAAATTACTCTTTTAAAACGAAGCTCTTTAACTTTAACCAGAAGAATTAACATATATTTTCCTTTACTTGA
>OZ021727.1:92944261-93061761 GCA_963978545.1 Linyphia triangularis
AAAGCAACATTAACTCGACAGTGAATCTTAAGTGGACGAAATGTGTATTATATGCTGCTACCTATTTTCGAAGACCAAACAAAATGAAAAGTGGATAAAGTGCAATAACAGTGAAGGGGGGGGGGGGGGGGGGGGCCATGAAATCTGCATTCATGAAGAATCACCATTTGTGTGTCAGAATTGTGATTCTGATGACTCGATGTAGGTGATAATATTGGATGACATATTTGGTCACTCATGTTGGTAAATAAAGCTATTTTTCTAACATCTTCTCATTTTTAACCCAGGTTATAACATGCCTCCATAACTGGTACAATTTGCCCATCCACATTAAGCGGGATCATTTGTAACATTTTTCTTACATCAGAAAATAGGTTTTTTTTTCTGCAAATTCAAAAATTATTCTCAAATATATAAACAGAAAAAGGGGGAAATCAGTCGTTTTTCTATAGCAATTATAACCGTACTAAAATCAACTATACTTAAGATACTGCAGTTTAATATTTAAAAAGCGTTACTTCTAGACGCTATTTTACCATTTAATTCATGCTTTCGGAACTTTTTCCAATTTATGACGTATATACGAGGCAGTTGACCTTATAACTCAGATCTATTAGTCTGAGTATTATGATGCTTCGGCGTAGGATAACACTAGAATGAGTCTTGCACAATGCAAAATAAAATACAATGAAGGAGCACCATTAAAATTCCGTCTCAGTACCGAACATACTTCTAATTTATAATACATTTGAGTTTCCGTTATATTTGAAACTTTACTTTTCGAAAATATTATCACTTTTCCCTTTTGGATGCTAATGGTATCATACCAAAGAACAGCATAAGTTTGAATTTTATTATTATTGGGTAAATATTCAAATCGCTGTGTTTCAAGTTTCAGTTCAAGTAATCAATATTGTGTAGAAATACAAGAAAATACTGTCTTTCCGATGAAAATGCACCTTACAGTGGTTTAAGTTCCTGTGCAAGAAATTTTTACTGAATTTTAAGTTTCGTCTAAAAACTCTGTATTGTGTTAAATTCCATTTCATCCCTTCATACTGTATTTTAAGTTTCAGTGTAAATACTCTGTACAGTGTTAAATTCCCATACTTCATTCTGTGCCTTCAGTTTGAGTGTAAAAACTCTATAATCAAAGCCAGTCAAATTCCATTTCATCATTTTATACTGTATTTTAAGTTTCAGTGTATATACTCTGCAACTAATACTTCAGTGTAATACTGATTGTGTCAAATTCCATTTCATTACTTCAAACTGGATTTTAATTTTAAAGAGTAAATACTCTGTACTGTGTTAAATTCCAATACTTCACACTGTGTTTTAAGTTGAATCTTGAACATATCATGTTTTTCATCAATTCCTATAAAACCGCTCCAACGATTGTGATTAAAATCTCTATGCTAATGCTTCTGAAGGTGTTCTAATCGTCCCCTCTTCTGAAATTCAAGTAGAAATGCGATAAAAGTGTAAAAAGTTTATAAAAAAAAAAAAAAAAAAACGAGAGCCTTTAACACAGAGTTCTTTGCTCTTGAGCATCGCCTATCAACGATTGATTATTTTCTGTTTCACGCACAAGTAAGGACAATGTAATTACTATCGAATAACATCGTCGATTTAGCCATCTTTGCATTTTTTCTCAAGTAAAAATTATTGCCAAAAATATCGCCATAATGGTCATTTTTATTTCAATGCGTAAAAATATAAAAACCATAAACCATATAATGACACCATACCAAATTTGAATGCAATGCCCAATATTATAGTATTATTGAAAGTTGTGCGGTGTTCCACATCCCTAGTTTCTATAGCCGGGCCGGATTTCCAAATACCCTAAGTAGGCTGCAGCCTAGAGCGGTAAATTTTCAGGGGGCGGCAGTTTGGCAATTTATTCAAAAGTTAAAATGAAGTATTTTAGACGTTAATAATATTTTCCTTACGAATTTAAGAATACGTGTTACTTAAAAATATGTTTTAGTCCTTCTACATAGCCTACTTTCTAAAACTATAACATAATACAAATTCACGGCTCGTAATCTTGTATTGTAACTTTCTTGTAGTGCAATCTAACTAAAAAAAAAAAAAAAATTAACACAGCAAAGAATTCTATCCTTTAGTTGTGTAGTTGGTTGTTTTCAGATTATCTGGCACAGTCAGCAACACGAGGGCTATAATGCGCCGAAACATTCGTCATTAGACAAGCCAACATACATTTACAAACACCCATGCCTAACACGGGACTCGAACCCACAACCTCGCGGTCTAGAAGCTAGCATGCTAACCACTATACCGTTTGGTCGGCCCTTTTGTTGTGTAAAACAAATGTATTAAGCAAATATAAACTATAGAGGGGGCGGCAAATGGACTTTAGCCTATAGGCGGTATACTCTTACATCCGGCCCTGTTCTATAATGAAAACCAATACGACGTCGACGCAATTTGTGTCCGTCCCCCTTCCTTGTTTACAAAGCGCCTCTAAGATAGCACTCTACGGAAAGTGTTTAAATTGATTTGTGCCGGGGAATATTGAGTAATGGTCTCATCTTTTATAAGCGATGCATCATCTTAGTGCAGAAGATGCGTTTCACGGTCCCTCTACAAACCCCCGGGAATCCCTCGAATAAGCAAACATCGTTTGTCAAACTGCGCCAAACCCTCTTTCCAGAAACATTCTCTCTACCAAGTTGTAGTACTCTTTTCTGCGATACACGCTTAATGTATCTGTTTCTTCCACTATACCAGGCTTTTTTTCAAACTTACTGAATCGATCCTGGTTTTTTTTTTTTTTTTAAGAAAACACGCGTTTCTTTCGCTTTCAAATATTTGGTATAGAAAAGAAATTTGTATTCAGAAGAAATGGGATTGAGGGAATGGGTATCGTAAAATATTGAAAATTCTGGAAGAGCTTTGATATTTGAAACGTAAAAGCAAAATACTGCATGCTGTAATGCGGATTGTAGATTTTGGAAACAATAAAATTCCTTGTGTAGCGAATACAGAGTTATTTATATATTACAAATTTTGCCAAGGGGAAATGTTCAGTGTTGACAAGTTTGTAACCATGGTGGAAACATAGTGAAAAATCAATTGCAAACCAAGTTAAACTATTATTTTAATATTTGAGGCAAAATGGTAATTTTCCTATTAACTTGAAAAGGACAATCTAAATATATATTAAGGAACTTTAATTATGACTGCAATGTAGAAAGAGTAAATAAACCAAGAAATCTACTTATATAACGAAGAACTCACTTATGTGTATGTATACAGTGTGTTTTAGAAAGAAATCTCTAACTTTAAAATGGCATACCTGTGAAAAAGTGAGAGATAGAAAGAAGATACAAGTGGTATAGTGGATATATAGGTATGGAATTGTTAGTACTCCGGTTTTCAAAATTTACTGATAGGAGTAAATTTAATTAAGGCAACATGGGTATTACAAATGAGGCCCATTATCGTTAGGACGGATTTGTCTTTAAACAAAACTGGTGGTAATCGGATATTCAAAACCTTTCGGTATCTCTTCCAAAACTACTGCATTCTGCAAATATGTTTTTCATGTGTTCTTATCCTGTCATGTAATATTGGAATTTTTCTTTCTGTTTGGCAATGAAATAAATAAATAAATAAATAAATAAATAAATAAATAAATAAATAAATAAATAAATAAATAAATAAATAAATAAATAAATAAATAAATAAATAAATAAATAAATAAATAAATAAATAAATAAATAAATAAATAAATAAATAAATAAATAAATAAATAAATAAATAAATAAATAAATAAATAAATAAACAAACAAACAAACAAACAAATAATAATAAATAAAAATAAAAAAAAAAACAAAAAAAAAAACAATTAAATAAATAAATAAATGTTTTGCATGCCTTATCCAGGTAAAGGGACTACAGGGTCCTTTTCATGAGGGAAACGATACTCATTCCACTATATAGAAATATTTATAGTGGAATGTATAAAATAATATTTTCCGACAATTTGTCGCCCAATTTCCATATTGTAACGACAATTTGTTGCTATATTTATAACAATTTTTCCAAACTGATGTAGCTAAATGTGTGTACATATCTATTCAACTTTCCTCTTACTTCTTCTTTCTGTCTTTCTTTGTTTCGCAGTTATGTAATTTCAAAATTAGGGAGATTTTTATGAAATACCCTAAATATGTTTTACATATAAAGTGACGGTTTTCATTCAATCTTGATAAAATTTTCCACACTTCACCTTTGAAACAAAAGAAAGATTTTTAGCTAAACCAATTTTGAAAAATCCTTTACCAGACTGAAATTTTGCTCTTTAAGGGATATGATAATAAACATAAAACTACAATATTATTCCAATTTTGATGATTTTTTTTTTTTTTAATTCTTTTCTGCCGTTTTTCTTTCCTAGTTGACTTTTTCTGCATTTTTCGAAATCTGTAACTAGCACTTATTTATCATACAACAGCTCACCAGGAACTACAGAGTGTCCTAAAAATATCTCCTGATCTTTAAAAACGAATATCTTAAAAACCATTACTCACAGAAGAGTTGAAACTATTTGTATTTTTATTAGATAATATATAAAATTCAGAAAATCAATTATAATTTTATTGGCTGTCAAATAAACATACAAGTAGTTTAAATACCCGATGAACAGTCATTTTTTAGCACATTTGTACAGATCATGAGTCATTTTTGGAACCTCTTCTTCCATTTCAGAACCATTTATGTTTTTACATTGCTTCGATCAATGAGCAAACTGTATATTTCCATTTGAGTTTTTACAAAAATATGTCGCTTTAACAAAAACTGTGAGAGGATTTTTTTTTTATTTTCTTTCTAGTTAAGGCATTTTTTATACTCAAAATACAAGTATTTCTAATCCATCCACTTTGTTTAATCATTGTACCTTCTCGGATCTTATATGATCTATTGAGAGTTATTTTAAGACCATTTCGTTTATTTTCTTGGGCCTTGAACTAAAGGGTATTGTTTTCAATTGGTCAAAAGTGTGGTGCGGCGTCCGCCCCCACTTAATGTTTGGGCATGCGCAGAAAGGGCATTGTGTGGACATTGGCCTGCTACGCTTGCTGGTGTAAAAAGAGATGTGTACTGATGTTGCTCAGTTGTATTGATGTATGGATGTTTTATCAAATTCAAATAAAAAGAAAAACTTAGTAAGGAGCTTGGACTTAAGACCCAGGGTAAACACATCGATATAGATAAACAACTGGATAGACTGCTCCATTGTCAATGCAAAGAGAAAAACACGCCGGGGATTGCGAAGCTGGTGGGAAGTTTAACCAATCACAGTTCACATTTATACTTGGATGGGAATGCGAAAAACCTTGTAAAGTGTTAGAGTATATATTTTTTTGCACATTATTACTAATTAAGATCTACTATTGACATTTCTGTTGTGTACAACCCAAAAATTTATTTTCAATCCTCGTCAATTCGTATTTTTTATCCCACCAATAGCATCTGGCAACGGCTTCATTTTCCCAGCGTTAAGCAGTCTATGCAGTTGTTTATCTATATCGATGGGTAAACATTACATCAGCCCTGAGCCAATTATTTGTTGCAATTTAAAATTAGTTTTAACACATACGTTAGGTTTATGCTTTGATTTAGGGCACTTTTTATTTTTTTTAACTTAAAGTGATCGACAGACTTTCCTCTCCCAATAAACAAATGCAATGTTTTCCAAAATATATAGTTTTCCGAAATATTGCTTCCAAATTTAGGACATTTTTACAACATATAAAAACAACAATATACCATTCCTTTTAATACTCATATTAAAAATTCAAAGATTTTAACTTCGAAAAGTTCAACTCATAAAGATTTTATATTTTTTAATTTTCAATAAGGGAAATTAAAATTATGTTAACTTATTAAATATTTAAGGGTGAAATTCAAACAATTGCAATGTTGTATCATCCTTTTAAATTTCGGTTTATAACTTTTATATTGTTGTTTTATTGCCAGCATTAAAGTTTCTTCATTTTCAAGCAATATTTTAACCAGTAATATACTCTGCACACTTTTGCATCAAGTCAATTGAATAGCGAAATTCTAACAGGGGCGTAACCAGAGATGTTTTTCGTGAGGAGATATAAGAATATAAGTCAACAAATCATAACAATTCTTTTTATTATTAATCCCGATTGTATTTATTTACATGTAATTAACATGTAATTTTTAAAGTATTGTTATGAATATTTCTGCTGAGGCAATGATGGCACAGTTTTTAAGATAAAAACTACTATTTATTCACTCTTCAAAGGCACAAAATTTATTCACAGACAACAGTTTAAACACCCTCAAGCTTCAACACACGCTTCAGTAAGATCAACTTCGAATACAGCGATTATTAAAGTTCACTCTAGAAGGTAAACAAAGCGATCAGCTCACATCGAAGTCCGAAGTCAATCTGAAAACTTTCCCGATCTCCAGTCTTATTTATACTTGGCGCGAGAGAACATTCGCGAAATTTCCAGCCAATTCGTCGACAAAGAAACATCTGGAAATTTCTCGATTGCTTTAGGTATTGCCACCTTTTTCTAACCTGTATAATTGCTGTTAATAAATAAAATAAGATAAAATAAATTACAATAGAATTTTACAATAATACGTCACTATTTACACTATATATACAGACAATTTGTGCAACAGTATGCTTAGAAATTTAAGATCAATTAAACACTTTTTCCATTTTAAACAAAAAAAATTATTTGATTTTTTGCTTTCTAATAACAATCAGAAAAATTTCGGGAGGGGATATATCCCAATATCCATCCCCTGGCTACGTGCCTGAGTACTAATGATAGTTCCAAGTCATTTAGGCACAAGTAAACAAACCCTCCCTCAGTAACTGCAGCAAAAAAGGCTTAATATTTTGTATGTATTTACATCTTTAAGCGTTTATAAATACAATTCTCTTTGCAGAAAAGACAAGAATACTGGTGGTAACGAGAATTCTTATTAACTGAATATACAAACTATTGAATGGCTATTCTACAATAGTTAATTTAATCAATTACTAACTCTATAATAATTTAATCTACTTATTAATAAATTACAATAAAATGACTAATTGGAGATAAAAGGCAGTCGAAACACTACCACAATAACTAAAAAAATTCACTTCAAATCAAAAATAAAAACTACTGCAGCAAAACATAGATTTTAAGTTCCTTATAAAATCAGCAGAAAAAACATAAGATACGGAAAAATGGAAAATCAGGGAAATTAAAAAAAAAAAAAAAAAAAAAAAAAATCAAGTATAAAAAAACTGAATTCATAGAATCACAAGCACTTGTCACATTAATTTATTATTTAATTGTTTTAATTAGAAAAATGAGCATTTACACTATGAATGCTTAAAAAATCGTTTATTTCCAATTGAATTTTTATTTTTTTATTTTTTATGTATGAATTCAAATTCAACAAAGCATTCTCAAGAATTGGAAAGTTTTGTAAATTCTTTTCTTGAGATTCATCACCCTAAAGAGAAGCTATTAACCAAGAAATGGTTAAATTGAAGAAAAAAAAAATGGATTTCGAAATTTTATCTTGAATTTCATTCTTTATTAAATCAATAGGAAATTGAATGGTTGAAAAACATATCATCCAAAATTCCTTTAAAATACATACAATACAAGAAATGACATAAATGAAAAACGTATGATCTGGAAATCCTTTTAAAAAAAAAACGTACAATTTAAGAAATTGGATAAATAAAAAAACACACCATCTGGAAATCTTTCCTTAAAAAAAAATCATAATGCGGGAAATTGTTTGAATAAAAACGCATCATTCAGAAAGGCTTCATTAAAAAATCACACAATACATAAATATATTAAAAAAACATTTCATCTGGAAATTCTTCTAAAAAATGCAAACTATGGGAAATTGGATACACGAATAACGTATTATGCCGGAAAAATACATTTAATTGATATAATAGAAAATTGGAACTTCGAACGAAAAGCGTATAAAATGGGAAAATGTACAATAAACAACTGATAAAATCGAGATTTTACTGTATGAATAATGAAAACGGAAATTTTTAGTTGGCTGTCTATTATCTTCTTATTCATGCACAAAAGAAGAATTCATTTGTTATGGAATAGAAATAAAAGACTTAAAGATAAATACCAATAATTCATAACGACTTATAATTGTCCTAAAACTCATTTATAAGTGTAATAAGCTAAACCCATTTATACGTGTAATAAGTTAAACTCATTTATACGTGTAGTAAGCTAACATAATTTAATGCAATGCCAGTAAATAAAATAAAAATTAATACACTAAATTTTGAATAATTAATAAGCTATCCTATTTGAATAGTAATGATATAGTAACGCTTTATATTACTAAATCAAGCAATTTAAATGACTAAGTTTTCTTAATTTTAACATATTTTAAATGGCTATTGAAGGCTCTTTAAGAAGTGGGTATAAATAATTTCTCTAAGATAAATAACTATGAAACTATTGACTATGTAAAAGTATAATTAAAACTGTTTACAAGTGACAAAAAATAAATAAATTATATGACTTTAAAATTACTAGTAATCACAAATTATTTCTTTACTAATCAAATAAACCAAGCAATTTCAATGACTAAGTTGCAAAATTTAAGTTTTTAAATTACTACTTAAAAAGTGGGTATAAGTGGCCCAAAACAAGTGTGTGTGATATACGTGAATTTGAAACAAATGATTATTCAAAAAATAAAAGTAAAATGACTATTAAGAAAGTAACTGTAAAACACATGGCTAAAAAAAACAAAAATATCTAAAAAAAAATTAACAATTGAGCAAGTGACTACAAAATAATAACTTGAGACTATTTTCCATAATAAAAATACTAGGAAAAATATAACTATAAAACAAGTGACCTATTTAAAAAAAATCATGCAATAATTATGACACTATTTAAATTATCACTATATATATTTATATTTATATATTTTACTATTTACAATATATATACTATATATATTTTACTACTACACATATATATTTATTTAGTGACCTATTTAAAAAAAATCATGCAATAATTATGACACTTTAAATTATCACTATATATATTTATATTTATATATTTTACTATATATATTTTACTACTATACATATATATTTATTTAGTGACCTATTTTAAAAAAAATCATGCAATAATTATGACACTATTTAAATTATCACTATATTTATATTTAATATTTTACTATATACTATATATATTTTACTGCTATATATATATATATATATATATATATATTTATTTAGTGACCTATTTAAAAAAAATCATGCAATAATTATGACACTATTTAAATTATCACTATATATATTTATATTTATATATTTTACTATATACTATATATATACTATATATTTTACTACTATACATATATATTTATTTAGTGACCTATTTAAAAAAATCATGCAATAATTATGACACTATTTAAATTATCACTATATATATTTATATTTATATATTTTACTATATACTATATACATACTATATATATTTTACTACCATATATATATATATAGATATATATTTATATATTTTACTATATACTATATACATACTATATATATTTTACTACCATATATATATATATATATATAAATATATATATATATATAAATATATATATATATATAAATATATATATATATATATATATATATATATATATATATATATATATATATATATATATATATATATATATATATATATATATATATATATATATATATATATATATATATATATATATATATATATATATATATATATATATATATATATATATATATATATATATATATATATATATATATATATATATATATATATATATATTTATTTATATTATCGCTATTTAAAAAGTGGGTATAAGTGGCCCAAAACAAGTGTGTGGGAAATACGTGACTTTGAAACAAATGATTATTCAAAAAATAAAAGTAAAATGACTACTAAGAAAGTAACTGTAAAACACATGGCTAAAAAAAACAAAAATATCTCAAAATATATTAACAATTGCGCAAGTGACTACAAAATAATAACGTGAAACTATTTTCCATAATAAAAATACTAGGAAAAATGTAACTACAAAACAAGTAACCTATTTAAAAAAATCATGCAATAATTATGAAACTTGGCATGAAAACTTATACTTGAAGGAATAATTTTAATGAATCAAACAAAAAGGGCTTTTGATATCTTTGTAAGCTTTTCCATCATTGCTGCCCAACTAAACAGATATGGTTTGAATAGAGACACTGCAGTGGAATGAGAGATGAGTTGTGTTTGATCGAGTTAGCCCCCCACGTGACCCCCTCATCCATCTTGCGGCAATCGATGGCGACTTGTCAGCGGCCGAAAACTCACTTTGGGCGGAACACAACTGCTCACAAAACAAATTCATCCTCCAAAAGGATTCTCTCTTGGTTAATGAGGAGGAGAGATTTCATGGATGGAATTGATGGAGGAGGATTCAATGCAGTGGCATTATTATTTCTAAACAGTTAGAAGCATAACCTTCTTTCATGTGCCTATAAAAGATACAATTATAGCCAAAATACTTAGTCCAAACTTTTGGGGATTCAGTATAACCATCATAATATAATTTTTAATTATTTAGTCTAAACTTTTGGGGATTCAGTATAACCATCATAATATAATTTTTAATTATTTAGTCTAAACTTTTGGGGATTCAGTATAACCATCATAATATAATTTTTAATTATTTAGTCTAAACTTTTGGGGATTCAGTATAACCATCATAATATAATTTTTAATTATTTAGTCTAAACTTTTGGGGATTCAGTATAACTATAATATAATTTTTAATTATTTAGTCTTAATTTTTGGGGATCCAAAAAATATTTAGTCCAAACTTTCGGGAATTCAAAAAGTATTTAGTCCAAACTTTTGAGGATTCAGTATAACCATAATATAATTTGTAATTATTTGGTCCAAATGTATGGGGATCCAAAAAGTATTTTGACCAAACTTTTGGGGATTCTGTATAACCATGATATAATTTATAATTATCTAGATAATGATACTTAGGATAACCAGGGTTTTATCTCTATCCTTTATTTATATATATATATATATATATATATATATATATATATATATATATATATATAGGGATATTATATCGTTATATCTTGTCTTAATTTGTATATCTTTGTATTGATTTTATGAGTTAAATTTTCAATATGTTTTTCTTTTTTGATTGAAATATTTTTTTTTTATCTGTTTATAACCAAGTTTACGTTGAATATTTTCAGATTATCTGGTGCCATCAGCAACACGAGGGCTATAATGTGCCGAAACATTCGTCATTAGACAAGCCAACATACAATTACAAACACCCATGCCTAACACTGGACTCGATCCCGCAACCTCACGGTCTAGAAGCTAGCACGCTAACCACTATACCGTTTGGTCCCAAGTTTTCGTGTGGCTGCTGAAGTAAAATATTGAAAAGATTGATAATGAAATTATTCGAAATAAAATAATTTTTGTTCTGGAATAATTTATTAAACATTACCTGATTAAGAAAATTTCGAAAAAACAAAACTTATTAGATTTAACTAGAAAAAAAAATATTTATTTATCTTGAAAAAAATGGTAAAATGCGCATAAAATGTCTAGGAAATCATCAGGATAACAATTTAATGCATAAAACAAAACAGCTTGTGCTTGTTTGGATACTTTTTGGCTCACAAGAGGTACAAAAATACTATTTTGAGCTCTATCTACTGTATTCAACAGGTTATATGTTCTGCTAAGAGCAGTTTGATTGTTAAGGGAGATGCTTTCTGGTATCTCTTTCACAAGCGAACTTCTCTACATTTACGTTCTGAATCGGTGTAAATCCGGAAAATTTTTAGGCATTTCGAAAATATGCGCGAAATTTTAATTCACAATCATTTTACCATTTCGTAATTTAGAGATTGCAGAATTCAAATATAAATTAAACCAAAGACTTTCACATGTAAGACGGAATGGAGTTGCTACGTACAAAAAATTCTCTCTCTCTTTCTTTCGAAAAAGATTTCTTTTCGCTCTCTTCTTCCTTAAATAATAATAAGCAGCTATTTCAATTGCATGTTTGGAATAAATGGAGAAGGATTGAATGACGATGCATTACTACAAATATTTATTGTTTCCATAAATTACAGAATCGTTTCCTTCAAATATATTGGTTGATTACAAAATCCCCTTATTGGAGCATTCTGAAGTATCTAGTTATTTATAGCTCTAAAAATGTTATACATGTACTATTGAGGTATGGGGAAATAATATTAGAAGAAAAAGACGCCAGTTGAAGTTTTCGTCACCAGATAAAAACGTGGCATTTGAAGGAGTTACGTAGTAGTTGATTTTACAGTAAAACGTGTAAATGAAGTGCTAGTCAAAAAAGAAAACAATTTATTTGAATATATGTTCCACAATTATTGTCTTTAAAGGGTCAGTTGCCAAAATGTGAATTATTATCTTTTTCTTCATTTTTATCATTCTAAGCACTTTTATTATTAATGATTATTCTCCTATATTCTCTGAATTGTGTTTACAAAATTTTACGGCCAGAATTGACCAATCTTCTCGATTCCAACATTGACAAATACTGCTGTGCTATCTAAAAAGGTACATAGTCCTCAAATCTTTTAAGTATTTAACCTTTAACTGCTGTGGTTGGGTGGTTTGAAGTTTTTGAACCTTGTGTAGTAAGAGCTACACATGGTTCATACTGCACCAAATAAATTGGTGAACATAGATTTAAAGTTTAAGAAACAAAGTGTCAGAAAATTAAGATAAAAGTCAAAGATGCGATATTTTAGGGGGTGGAAGCATTCCACAAAAAATGACTCGAGGTCTGTCAGAGCTCTTACAGCAGTTAAAGGTTAAATTGAATATGATGGGTGGCTTAGAATGAACTGCTAAAGATGATCAAAGCTATTATATTAAACTAGAAAACTTATGAAATTGTTGTTATTAAAATTTCCGTGTTAAAATATTAATAGGCAATGGAATGAATCAAAAAACACATCCTTCATTCAGTCATTTTGTTTTGGGAAAAACACTGCTGCTCATACAGATAAAAAAAAATACATTCCTATTCCTCCATTGGATTCGTCTTCTCTGCCTGATGAAAGAGAAGATTTAGATGTCATGGCTGCGATTTATAGAGAGCAAGATGAAGGGAAGGATGCATCAGGAAGTTTGAATTGGTTAGCGTTTCCATCTATGTTACGTTTGGAATCAGAATATTTTCAATGAGTTAGATCGTCAGATGAGGTTTTCTTGCGTAAGTAACTATTAAAATGCAGAATTAAGAATTCAATTTCATGAGTTCATGTTTAGAAATTCTTGAATTAAGGATTGAAAATCATTGAATAAAAAACTAAAACTCATTGATTCAAGATTGATAGTCACGAAATCACTAATTGATTATTATGCATTTTAAGATTGAAATTTTTTAAATTATTGATTGCAAAACATGAGATAAAAACAAAACACATGGAATTAGAAGATAAGTAGAGAATATAATAGAAAAGATCAAGATTTTTGTAGAAGAAATAGTTTTAAAATTAACGAATAAAAAATATAAGGATTTAAATTGAATATCGCATTGGAAAAGGAGAAAATCTCCATTTTTTTATTTTCATATTATGATTGCAATACTATGTACATTTTGTACTCTTTTTAGAGAATAAGGCCAACAAAAGTTTTGAGAATTTTTAAACTCCATAACAATTTTACAATCTGCATAAATTCTACATATTTTCAGGTTGACTATTAACTTTTCACGGAATTTTGTTTTTTGTATTTATTTATTTCAGAGTATTGTAAATCCAATTTTCTACAATACTCCTTATGGAGGATTCTCTGCACGCAATACGATCAATAGTATACATTTATCCAAAAAGAATATACTTTTCATTCAAAAAGCTTTTAAAAGGTGTAAAAAAAATAGCATTATCTATCAGGATCTGAGAATCTGACGCACAACACATCAGAATCCAAAATAAGTATAAAAAAAAAATTATTTTCATAGTCATCTAGGTAGAACAAAAAGAGATAAATAGTTAACATACATCAATCACATACCTAGAGTCCTTAAAAAGTCATAAACAGTTTTGCTGAATTAAACAAGTCTTTTCATATCGCACTGACAACTTGGCTATCAATAGTCCCTACAAGACACAAAAACGTTTATATATTTCGAAATTAGATTAAATAGGCTTCAAGAATAATTTTGAGTGCAATTGTTCATATAATATTCAATCAGAAGCAAAACATATTTACCTCGGTTACTTCAAAGGAACACATAAGTACTACCAAATAACTTATTTTATTAAAAGTTTTTATCATAGATATAGATGGCCTTATTGAGAGCTTAGAATTTATTTGTTGCACCTACCTAACAACATCAATTACACGTCATTATAATGATGATATTCATATTGAAAAGAATTGCAAGAGGATAATAGTAGCATTTAAACATTTTATATTAACTTTTAATTTGAGTGTATGTGTGTGGAAGGGGGAGATGGGAGGGGGGGGGGGTGTATCTAATCGAAATAAAAATCGGCTTGTAGACTTTATTTAGATGGAAATGTAGACAATTAAGTTTTGGGGGCAAAAAAAGTTAGTCAATGTTTGAAATGGATGCTTCCTTCGTAGCGGTCAAAGGCAATGAAAATTTGATTTGAACTTGATAAGTTGCAGTTGCACATAAGAATTAGAAGTGCATATATATTATTTATATTAAAAACTTGGTTTTTATGGGTTATAGTTTTCAATTCTTTACATCAACTTCTATTTTGTTTCTGTATGTGGTGGACAAATCTTTGGAAGGATAATTAACCCACTTACCATCGTCCTAGCACTTAGGAGATAAACTCTTTGTCGATATGCAATGTAATCTATCAAGTTTTGAGGTCTATAGTTAATTGTGCAGAATCTATGGTTTTCTTCATAGTGTTTAAACACTATGAAAATTTTATATCGTTTCAAAATTGGTTATATAAGCTGAAATCGAATATAAAAGTTGGCAATGTTTAAGTGATTTATAGTAAAAACCTTAATTGCCTTTAAGTTAGAACTCCCCGTAAAACTAGAAAATTGAAGATATAGTTTCCTATGTTCATTAGCTCGAAGTAACCACACGACTAAGCCTGTGCTTTCCTATTGTACAAAAAAATAAAATTAAGGAGGAAAAACCATGGTATTGAATTTGATAATCTCAATTTTCAACAAATGGTATAAACTGATAAATGAAGGATTAAAATCGTTTAAGAAATAATTATAAATAATGTAATGAATATTAATTAAAAATAACATAAATAATTGCATACTCTAATAAAACTCATTTTTTCTGTTGAGTTATGAGTAATTAATAAAAAATTTATGCTTAAACAATAAAATAAATTTAGTTAATTTCTTCATTAAAATTATGTGTTGATTTATTATAGCAATAAAATTTGTAATTGAAAACAAGAGTTAATAACAAAAAAGTCATTGGTATATCTGTTGAAAAATTGAAGAATTAATTATAGCACTTCATTCATGTAGTTATCAAAACTCATGTATTATATGTTTCAAATATTTCAAGTTATTTTTGTGAAACTAAAAGGAGAGACCATAAAACTATTATATAACTAAATTCTATTATATAACTTAACTTAAAATAGGTAACAAATATTAAGGTAATCTTTTTTGTGGTTGTCAGATTCTATTATAATGAATTATGGAATCAATTTTTGAAGCTCATTCCAACAAGTATTAGCTAAAAATGAAACTTATAAGTATTTTTAAAGTTAATAAATTTAAAATAATTGAACTAATTTAACTATTATTTGACATCATGGAATTATTTATTGTGATTGTGAAGTTAGTAATTAGAAATATTATGTTTATTGTTGAAATTATAAGCTAATAATCATGGGTAAAAAAAGGATTATTTATTGAAATTAAGGAATTGTATTGATTGGATTGGCGTAATGAAATAAAAATAAGTACAATATATTTTTTAAAATTCTGAAGTAAAACAATCATGGATTTAATAAATAAACGTAGCTAAACTAATATATAAGAGATTATATAATTATTAATATAAAAATCATGGCATTCATAAATAAAATTAAGCTATCATAATGAAAATCATTGAATTAATAGCTGTAAATAAATTTAATCATACATTATTCAAAATTATCAAAACTAATTACAAATTACTCACGAGGATTTTAATTAAAAATCATACAAATAATATTTGAAAGTTAGGTTCAACTGTGGTAAATTATGTCATTCATAATTATAATAAAAACATTTTTATAAAAATTCATTGTTTGAATAAATTTATTATTGAATTAAAAATCCTAGTGTCAGTTCGAAATATACATATAGAAATACTCTAAAAATGCATAATATTATGCAATTTATACAATAAATAATTAAACTTCCCCCGGAATAAATAATTGAAATTCAGAAAATTATTTTATAACAAATCATTTATTTAAAAACAACTCTTAAAATTAGGGATTAACGTTATACAATCGTCAACTGAATATTATGTTTACAAAATTTATGTAATAAATAGTTACATTTCATAGAATTAATAATTGAAATTTATAGCGTTAATTTATAACAAGTCATTCAACTAATAACAAGTCATTCAACTAATAACAAGTCATTCAACTAATAACAAGTCATTCAACTAATAACAAGTCATTCAACTAATAACAAGTCATTTAACTAATAACAAGTCATTCAACTAATAACAAGTCATTCAACTAATAACAAGTCATTCAACTAATGATCATTCAGTTAATGCATTAATTATTCAAGGAATAACAAACTATTCAAATAATAAAAAGTCATTCAGTTAATAACAAATCATTTAGTTAATAACAAATCATTCAATCAATAGCAAATCACTCATTTAATAACGAATATTCAGGGAATGAAGTCAAACATGAAATTTGAGATTAGCATCGTCAACCGACTATTCAAATTTATGCGATAAATAGTTACATTTCATAAATTAATAACTGAAATTTAAAGCATTAATTTATAACAAATCATTTAGTTAGTAAATTAACTATACAAATAA
Source organism: Linyphia triangularis (assembly GCA_963978545.1). Taxonomy (NCBI): domain Eukaryota; kingdom Metazoa; phylum Arthropoda; class Arachnida; order Araneae; family Linyphiidae; genus Linyphia; species Linyphia triangularis. The sequence continues at coordinate 92,961,437 of OZ021727.1, forward strand.
CAACAAACTATTCAAAAAATAAAAAATCGTTCAGTTAATAAATTAACTATACAAATAATAACAAACTATTCAAATAATAAAAAGTCATTCAGTTAATAACAAATAATTTAGTTAATAACAAATCATTCAGTTAATAACAAACCATTCAATCAATAGCAAATCACTCAGTTAATAACGAATATTCAGTAAATGAAGTCATACTTGAAATTTGAGATTAGCATCATAGAATCGTCAACCGACTATTCAAATTTATGCAATAAATAATTACATTTCATAAATTAATAACTGAAATTCAAAGCGTTAATTTATAGCAAATCATTTAGTTAATAAATTAACAATACAAATAGTAACAAACTATTCAAATAATAAAAAATCATTCAGTTAATAAAAAATCATTTAGTTAATAACATGTCATTCAGTTAATAACAAATCATTCGGTGAATAATAATCTATGAATTTTGGGATTAACACCATAGAATCATCAACCGACTATTCCTATTTATATAATAAATAATTAAATCAATAGCTGAAATTCATAGAATGAACTTACAACAAATCATTCAAGTAATAACAAATCTTAAAATTAGTGATTAGCACCAGAAAATAGGCAACCGACTATTTCCTGTATCACCATTAACAAAGTGAAAAAAAATCGTGTGGTAAAATAGAGGAGAGAAAAAAAGTTTCTCTTCCAAGTCAAGTCTTCATCCTGAATTTCTTTTCCATTTTATCATCATTTGAAAGCCGGGGAGCTTTTCCCAATTGGATTTGGATCTGGAGAAGTTATCGTAAAATCATGGTTCTGGATTCTATTGAGAAGTGTAAAAGGAAATCAAAGTCAACAGCAACGGAAACAGGAGACACCACCGATTTCCGAGTCAGGAAATTTGATTGCTTTACACAATTTACTTTATTAAGAAAAAGGGAATTTGCAAGGGATTGAGATAAACCAATATATTGGAGATGAGTTTAGTGGGAGATATGCTTGAGGGCTTCAGAATATATATAGTATAAAATAAATTTGGTTTTTATGGTAGGATTAATTCAAAGGGATTTTTACAAATAAAAATTAGGAATGCATGGGGCAGTCGAAATGAATTAGATATTTTGGATATCTAAATGGACATGGATTTATAATTTCAAGACAAGAATTTGCATGTGTTGTATTTCAAAAGAGAATATCTATTAAAGAAGAGAAATGAAATGATTGAAATAGTTACCATCAAATAAAGTATAAATAATTACAAATGAGCATAAAAACAATGGGTATATTTTAAAGATATATCAAATCAAAAGAAGGATATTTCAATGAAAAATCAAAGCAAAAATAGCTGCATTTTAAATACACATCAAATAAAAATATAGCATACCTAGTTACATCAAACCAAAAATAAATATGTTTAGATAAAAAAAAAGTGTTACTATTGGATATTTTGATTTAGTTACAGAAATGAAATTAGTTTACAAAAATAAATAATTTTACAGATGAGAGTATTATAAAAATAATATTTTTGATCGAATAAATAACAAATTATTCTATTAATAAATTATGGCTGTTTTATTACTATAAGAATAACAGAAAGCTGAACTAAAATACATTTTAGGTTAAAAAAAAATATCCATACTCCAACTTCTTTCCCAAAATAAACTTTGTTACTATTTTTATATAATTTTTTTAGGATACATTTTTGGAAACAAATATTTTACTTATCTGCCAAAACTTAAGTAATTCTAAGTTTTGTTTTCAGGTTTAAAATCTTATAAAATATTTTTAAAAATTTGGCTTCTTTACATATATGAGCTTTTTATGTGTAATTTTACTCTTTAAATTACATATTAAAAAACATAATGTGTAAACAACATAATAGGTATTGTTAAAAAAATTTCTCAGGAAACTGGAAAAGACTCAATTTCAAAATTTGCTTAATTTAACAAGAAAAAAAAATTGAAGTTTTAAAACTACAATAACTAATAAACTTGTGTTCTAATAAAAAAATTAAGGAAACAATAAATTATATAAGGAATAGTTTCTATTTTCCCTAACAAGCTTAAAGGTAGTTTAATTTCTCGGAATTATCTGTGGGAATAATATAATGTATATGTTTAAAAAATAAAAAATAATTTTCTTCTTTTCTTGATACTATCACAACAAAGATTTTACCAAACTAAAAATACGAATACTATTTCCTTTTCATCAAGGAGATCGTAACATCATCTGAATATTAAATGAAAAACCACTCATAAAATATATCAATAACTAAATCTTTAACTCCCTTCCCCCACAAATGGCTTACGAAAATAATATGCATTCACGAAACAAATGCAATACTTCGGTCAATCATCATCTGTTAACAATTTTCATCTTGTATCAGTACCACATCTATCTCATGATAAACTTTCACAGATAAACTCCACTTCTTCATTTAAAAATAACCCAAATCAATTAATCCATACACAATACAAAACAGAAAAATCTACATAGAAGTGTTTTCTCAAGGGGCAAACGCCCTTCCCAGAAACCTATTTTCACATACAAAAAGGGGGGGGGGGGTATATGCCATCCCCCCAGCTCACATTAAAGGGAGTGAATCTGCCCCCCCCCCCACTCCCCAAACTCCCGGTATCCCCCGGACCAATCACCACCAGCTCATCCATCATATTCTGACCGCTCCGGTTCTTGACAGCGTTTCACTTATTTTCGGGGCGTCAGACACCAAGAGATATCTGCATTTCTGGAAATCGGAATTTTTTCCGCTGACAGATTTTGACGACATACTTTACTCGACGAGGGAAAAGCTTCCATATTTATTGTCGGTGTATCAATGTGTTCCATTTGGTTGTCATTGTTATTTTATTTTCTCTTTAGACGTGTTGTTATTTGAAAGTTTTTAAGTACATTTAAGCTTCTTTGTAGGGGGAAAAAAATCGAAACTTTCGAAGAATTGATTTTGTTCTTCTCGACAAGTACTACAAGATGAAGAAGAGTATCTCCTAGCAAGACACTCTTGCTTTCCTGGAGATCAAGATTTCCCCACTAACGAATTTTGGCAACATTTTTTAATTGGCAACATTTTTGTTGTATAATCGTTTGATCAATTTAGTTATTCACCCACTCGCTTTTCCCAAATGATTGTTTACTCAAAAGCCATTATATCTGTAACTTAAAGATAATTCAACCTAAAAAGAAATTATTAGAAGATAATTCAACCCAAAAAGAAATTATTAGAAGATAATTCAACCTAAAAAGAAATTATTAGAAGATAATTCAACATAAAAAGAAATTATTTTGTTGACTGTTTAACAAATATTACAAGATGGGAGAAAACGTCCTGTCAGTATTTGTACTTTAACAGAAATATAATTCTGAGAAATAAATTTTAAAAACTAAAAGTTTAGATTAAACACCACCAAATTTCAAATTTGTAACTGTTTGAAGACAAAGATGAATAAGACAAATTTAAAACAATATTTCAATTTTTTCTAAGAATATTATCTGATAAAGCAACATAAAAAAAAATTACTTAATTTTTATGAATTTAAAATAAATACTTATAAAATATAAAATAATAATCCATTTGCAAATACTACGTTCATACTAATTTTACTTCTAAGTATCCATCATTTATATAATAAATTAAAATAGATAACAAATTAAAATAGGTTACGAAATTAATTTGAAATTTAAATTCAATGTAACATGTATGCCTATTAAGCAGAAAATTTTAATATGCAAATCTCATTCATCATTTTAATTTCCAATTATAACAAAATTGATGACATGGTTTTGATAGGATTGATATAGTTGGTAGTGTAATGATGTAACGATATAGTCAAAATCTAATTATGCAGAGCATTATGATAATTTATACTTTTATTGTTTATTCTTTATATAAAACTTGATAATTCCTGTGAGCATAGTTTGCTATAAATATATAACTATTAGGAGTTTATTTACATCACATAAAATTTTGAGCTGTAAATTACATTAAAAATTTCAATGGATGCAAGGCAGTAGGTAGACTTTCCTTTTGAGGAGGGTGAGGGGAGAGTGTTGAAAAAATATGTTCATTAATTTACACAAAAAATTATGAATTTGTAAAAAAACTGTCAAATTATTTCCATTGTATTTATTAAAAAGTTCTTAATTATGTTCCAGAGCAATTTAATGTATCACATATAGTAATTTAATGCAAGTAGTTTAGCGTATAATATATAATGAAAAATGTTTCGGGGTGGGTTCGAATCCTATAAATCTCTTTCCTCTTGGTTACGGTCCCGAATAGATGATTTAGCTATTCTTTATGTAATTTGGTTTGGGAATACAGTAGGATTAATATAGAGACATACAATTATAAATATTAGTAAAAATTATCCGTAGTTAAATATTTTTGTATATTTGCTTTCAAAACAATCAAGCAATCTATTGACATTGAGTTATTGATTTTGTATGAAAAATATTTTAAAGAACTTAACAAATATTTAATTCAAAAGTTTTTTTAATTCGTAATTATTAAGAAAAGTTTATTCATTTAGGAAAATTGCATTATTTTTTTTTTTTTTTAAATTATTTAAATTTGTAGTAAGCAAATATATTCGATTACTATATAAATCACAAATATTTCTGTGAAAATTTAGTAATATCTTGCAAATTAATAGAAATTTCACAAATAAACTATATTTATAATTCAGAAAAAGAAGAACTTCGTTAAGATTTAAGTTTTTGATTTTAATTCATCAATATTGTTGGATACTTCTTATCAAATTTAGAAAGACTTTTTAGGAATTATCTCTCTTGAAAAATTATGAATTTTTATTATATCTTGTACTTACTGGGTCATTTTCTGACAGCTAAAGTATTGAAATTTTGAACTTGATATGCAATTTCTTCTAATGAAAATGTATTGGTTTATAATTTTGCTGGTGGTTACAAAAACACTCGTTTAATATATGCTTATTATACATATTAGCATTCATAAGGTTTCTATTTGAATCTTAAAGAAAGTTTTCAATACGAAGAAAAGTATCAATTCATGAAAGCTTTTTTGGAACATAATATGATCTTGTATTTTCTTTGAGGAAGAAGCAACCTCGAGTTTGCTTTAATGCACAAACAGCGATAGACAGTGAACAAGTAAATACAAATTAGCTAATTAATGTGCCTATTTACAGAAAATAAGAGATATTTTATGAGCCATATTTTAATGTGTTGAGCATTATTGCTTTTGTGACACAATTTCTTTTCCGGAAATCTTTTATTTTTTATGGGATTAATTGACTCATAAAATCATATTAAATATTTAATATTTGTTCTAGCAAGCAAAGCATTTATCTATTTGTATGGCACAGTTTACTTTAAGGAGAAATAATGTAGAAATTATTTATCTTGGATACTCAAATCACAAACTTTTTATGGGATTAATTGACTCATAAAATCATATTAAATATTTAATATTTGTGCTATCAAGCAAAGCATTAATCTATTTGTATGGCACAGTTTACTTTAAGGAGAAATAATGTAGAAATTATTTATCTTGGATACTCAAATCACAAACTTTTTATGGGATTAATTGACTCATAAAATCATATTAAATATTTAATATTTGTGCTATCAAGCAAAGCATTAATCTATTTGTATGGCACAATTTACTTTTAGGAGAAATAATGTAGATATTCTTTATCTTGGGTACTCTAATCACAAACTTTTTATGGGATTAATTGACTCATAAAATCATATCAAATATTTAATATTTGATCTAGCAAGCAAAACATTAATCTATTTGTATGGCACAATTTACTTTTAGCAGAAATAATGTAGATATTCTTTATCTTGGGTACTCTAATCACAAACTTTTTATGGGATTAATTGACTCATAAAATCATATTAAATATTTAATATTTGTTCTAGCAAGCAAATCATTAATCTATTTGTATGGCACAGTTTACCTTTAGGAGAAATAATGTAGATATTCTTTATCTTGGGTACTCTAATCACAAACTTTTTATGGGATTAATTGACTCATAAAATCATATTAAATATTTAATATTTGTTCTAGCAAGCAAAGCATTTATCTATTTGTATGGCACAGTTTACTTTAAGGAGAAATAATGTAGAAATTATTTATCTTGGATACTCAAATCACAAACTTTTTATGGGATTAATTGACTCATAAAATCATATAAAATATTTAATATTTGTGCTATCAAGCAAAGCATTTATCTATTTGTATGGCACAGTTTACTTTAAGGAGAAATAATGTAGAAATTATTTATCTTGGATACTCAAATCACAAACTTTTTATGGGATTAATTGACTCATAAAATCATATAAAATATTTAATATTTGTGCTATCAAGCAAAGCATTAATCTATTTGTATGGCACAATTTACTTTTAGGAGAAATAATGTAGATATTCTTTATCTTGGGTACTCTAATCACAAACTTTTTATGGGATTAATTGACTCATAAAATCATATCAAATATTTAATATTTGATCTAGCAAGCAAAACATTAATCTATTTGTATGGCACAATTTACTTTTAGCAGAAATAATGTAGATATTCTTTATCTTGGGTACTCTAATCACAAACTTTTTATGGGATTAATTGACTCATAAAATCATATTAAATATTTAATATTTGTTCTAGCAAGCAAATCATTAATCTATTTGTATGGCACAGTTTACCTTTAGGAGAAATAATGTAGATATTCTTTATCTTGGGTACTCTAATCACAAACTTTTTATGGGATTAATTGACTCATAAAATCATATTAAATATTTAATATTTGATCTAGCAAGCAAAGCATTAATCTATTTGTACGGCGCAATTTACTTTTAGGAGAAATAATGTAGATATTCTTTATCTTGGGTACTCTAATCACAAACTTTTTATGGGATTAATTGACTCATAAAATCATATTAAATATTTAATATTTGATCTAGCAAGCAAAGCATTAATCTATTTGTACGGCACAATTTACTTTTAGGAGAAATAATGTAGATATTCTTTATCTTGGGTACTCTAATCACAAACTTTTTATGGGATTAATTGACTCATAAAATCATATCAAATATTTAATATTTGTTCTAGCAAGCAAATCATTAATCTATTTGTATGGCACAGTTTACCTTTAGGAGAAATAATGTAGATATTCTTTATCTTGGATACTCTAATCACAAACTTTTTATGGGATTAATTGACTCATAAAATCATATTAAATATTTAATATTTGATCTAGCAAGCAAAGCATTAATCTATTTGTATGGCACAATTTACTTTTAGGAGAAATAATGTAGATATTCTTTATCTTGGGTACTCTAATCACAAAAACCTTTATTTTTGTAGAAAATCAGATCCCGCATCTCTTTGAGAAAGAAGCAATCTCCAGTTGCCTTCAATGCTGCCTTAATTTAGATGCTCCTCTTCTGTAAGAGAGTGGTCCAGTATGGACAACCAGTGATGGATGAGCGAATCCTGATTGGTCCCTGTTACAGCAGGGGAGGATGGAACGGGGGGAAGAGGAACCAGCCCCCCCCCCCCCCCTTCTCCATGGTTCCCAAGGGATCGGCTGTTCCACCAAGTTTCTTGTTTTTTTTAGGACTGAAGGAAGAAGAAAAATAATGGTATTAAAAGAAAGTTTTTGCCTTCTTTGGGCGTTTGTAGGAATAGACTCGCGTGATTGACAGCTAGAGAGAAGGTTATTTTGGCCTCTTTTTTTTATTTTTTTATTATTCTTTTAGCTCTACTCTTTGTTATTTTGTTGCTGCCTTAGAGAGAGAAGAGCAAGTTACTGTATGTTACAAGTGGAATCTCGTTAAAAGAGATTGTCAGTCTTTCTCTTCCCCATACACCTAAGGCAGTTTTATTGAGCACGTTATAGGCTAATATATTACTTCAAACCATATAACCTTTTTACATGACCTAAACGTAAGCTTTTTTTTTTTCTTTTCTTCTTTCATTTTGACTTTAATTTAATGACATTAAGTGTACAATTTTAAGTGTCGTTTTAATTGTTTACAACTTTTTCAGATTTCATATGATTAAAATGCATTTGTTTCTCATTTTCAATATTTTAAAGTATTAAGAGTTCATAGATAATTAGCGCAACCCGTATTACCCACTAACATAAAATCCCATTCTAGTCTTACTGAGTTGGTTGGTTGTTTACAGATTATCTGGCGCCATCAGCAACACGAGGGCTATAATGCGCCGAAACATTCGTCATTAGACAAGCCAACATACATTTACAAACACCCATGCCTAACACGGGACTCGAACCAGCAACCTCGCGGTCTAGAAGTTAGCACGCTAACCACTATACCGTTTGGTCGGCCTAGTCTTATTGAGATTAACATAAATGATGAATAGCCAAAGCAAAAATATTAAAATGACATTTCAATAGGTCTCCCTATTTCAAATTACAAAATATTTGTAATGAAGAGTTAAGGCAAAGTAAAGGATATCTCAATTTCAATTTAAGGGGGTCCGGTACCGAAATTAAGAAAAACTTTATTTATGTACATTTTTATGTCAACAATTTATTTTATGTATGAGGTACTATTTATATATCTTTGAGAAAATGTTTTTTTAAATATTGTGTTTAGTTATTTAAAAAAAAATTAAAAACTAAGAAAAATCGATAATAATTGATGTTTGCGTATTTTGATATAAGTCAAGAAAAAATAAATTTTTTTTCAAAGTGATAGGTTTCTGTAATACATAATTGTATAAAGAAAATTTTGTCTTCACAGAATTTTGATAGGTGAATTAAAAAAAATTTTAAAAATTCTCAAAGTTAAAATATTGAAATTTTTGCTTTTTTTTATGTTATCTTTTACGCTAAATGTAATATTTTAAAACAGAATTAAAAAAATAAAATTCTGTGAAGACAAAATATTTAAAACTATATAAATTAAATGCTCCAAAAATTTGAATAGCCAAATATTAATGGCTCTGGAGATATATCGATTTGAATATGCAACATCTTTGAAAAACGCTAGTGTTCGAAAAACGCACTTTAAGCAGACTCTTCAAGGTGTTACGCCCATTAGTGATGTTTAAATCACAGGTAATTTTGTGGCGTTCTAATCACCGGAGGAATAAGATAAAAACATAATTCTCTTCAGGAATGAATGAACTATTTTTTAAAATCAGAAAAAAAAATTGGGATTTTTGAAAAAAATTCGGTACTGGACCCCCTTAAGTTTTAGCTACATTTGTCAAGTAGAGTATAAAGGTTTACTCAAAGCTAAGTATAGGACCAACTAATATAATTTTTTTTGGTCTGCCCTTCTTCCATTCAGGATTAAATTCCATTAATTAATTTTGAATTCAAGTCTCAAGTTTTTGGGGATGTATTAATATTCAGAACTGTTTATTATTTAGAATAATTAGCTATGGGAATTGTTTATTATTTAGAATAATTAGCTCCCTCTAAAAATATAAACCTCATCTTAAAATGTAAATCTCATATTAGCTCCAGAAGCAAGTAGAACTTCTATATATACTTTGCTATACAAAAGAGCAATGAACTATACAAATGATTGGAACTGCATTTTTGCTCTTAGTTGCACTGAAAATCTCTTACTAATATCTGAACAGAAGATTTGAAAAGCATATAGGAATTTAGCCATAGGAGCGTATAAGAATTTACCGGTACTTTTTTGAGAGCTGATTCGTCATAATGCCACAATTTTTTAACAAATTAATAATAACTCATAAAGTAAATCAGTGAGAAAATAAATTCCTAAGTTAAGAGTATATAGCTTTAAGTATATATATATATAGCATTTGCATTTTATAATTAAAAGATCGCAGCTACAGTTGGAGTTACAGCCATAAACGGTCAGCTTGAGTACCGATAAAAAATTTTAAGTTCTACAACTCTGTTGCTGACTTAAAATATTTTTTTTTTGGGGGGGGGGGGGATTTTTAAACGGTATTTTTTTAAAGAAGAATTTTTTTTTTCGAGAATCATAACCCAAACCTGTGACTCCTGGAGTAATGAAACAAAGTGCTTCAAACTCAGTTGTTACGATAAATGCCCATGCCTTTACCCTATGCTCAGTAAAAATCTTCAAAGTCGATCAAAGTCATAAAAAAAATCGTCATAAGATTTATTTCAATAAAATTCGTGCTAGTTAGTAATCTAATCTTTCATGTATGGAACCTGGATTTAATATGAGGAATACGCAACTGTAATATCATTAACGAAACTAAAATTAAAACGGAATGTGAATAGGTTTTTCCATATCACACACAAATCCTTTTACAAACTACTATTCAAATTCGGATTCTTCAGTATTTTCTACATGACTTCTTCCTTAATTTTTCCCTCTAAAAATATTTTACGATTCCGCCTTTTACACAGTCAATGCATAACCATTAAACAACACTCAATATAACGAACAGCTAAAATGTACACTTGTTACCTATCTCTTATCATATAGGATTCAGCGGATATCAAGACAGTGAAGCATTGGAGAGGGAGATGGGGGGAGTACTGCGGGGGAGATAATAAAACAATCTAATAATGAGGATAGAACGTCATGGGGGCGTGAAGAGATGCGCTGACAGGTGACGAGAAACACGACAGGGAATGTTTCTGCTCTTCGCAAAGATGCTTTGGGGAGACGAGGCTTAATCATATTTTGCCTCATGCTTGCGTCTATTTCTGGGAGCATCCGCAAATTGAGGAATGCTCGGCTTACAATAGAATACAAATGTTGTGGAGTCATGGTCCACCTGATGGCTGCGGTGCTAGCGCTCTAGCTTTGCATGCCAAAGCTGCCGGGTTCGAATCCCGGGTTAGGGATAGGGCTTAATCAAATTTTGCCTCATGCGTGCGTCTATTTCTGGGAGCATCCGCAAATTGAGGAATGCTCGGCTTACAATAGAATACAAATGTTGTGGAGTCATGGTCCACCTGATGGCTGCGGTGCTAGCGCTCTAGCTTTGCATGCCAAAGCTGCCGGGTTCGAATCCCGGGTTAGGGATAGGGCTTAATCAAATTTTGCTTCATGCGTGCGTCTATTTCTGGGAGCATCCGCAAATTGAGGAATGCTCGGCTTACAATAGAATACAAATGTTGTGGAGTCATGGTCCACCTGATGGCTGCGGTGCTAGCGCTCTAGCTTTGCATGCCAAAGCTGCCGGGTTCGAATCCCGGGTTAGGGATAGGGCTTAATCAAATTTTGCTTCATGCTTGCGTCTATTTCTGGGAGCATCCGCAAATTGAGGAATGTTCGGCTTACAATAGAATACAAATGTTGTGGAGTCATGGCGCACCTGATATCTGTGGTGTTTGTGCTCTGGCTTTGCATGCCAAATGTGCCGGGTTCGAATCCCGGGTTAGGGATGAATGTTCGTTGTAGTTCAGAATCAACGTTTAGCTGTAGATCCCGGCCTGATTAGCCGTTACTGTGTATAAAAATGGGTCGTTGAGGGTACAAACCAACCAATTTGTGGAATCAAGAAAAGTCATTAAACTGGTTTTCCCAACACAAAGGCTTTCTAAGAAATCATTGTAATGGTCATCGTATTTAGCAACTGACGGAAGTGACATTTTTTGAAGGTGTTAACTGTTTTAGTAGGAAACTATTCTTTTACTTGTGGCTGCAGCGAGGCTGATCGGCACGTGGCTGATAGGGGGACTTTTAGTACTAAAATAATATTTTTCAAACACTTTTAAACAATATTCTAATAGATTATTTATATGTAAATATATAACCCTGAATTACATGTTGTCCCATGTAGGTGCTCCATATAACTCTGTCTTCTACTTCCTACTTGGCGTTATATTATTTTATCTGATATCACTTACGATTCTCATAGTATTGTACCATGAACCTAATATTTATTACTTTCTAATTAGAAAATATTTAAAACTTAAAATTTTTATCTGTACTAATAAATCTATTATTGAAATACAAAGAGACTGTGGCTCTATCCTTGTACCTCTATAGAATGTGACTTTCAATATGGGTAGAACTTCGAAATTTTAAACATAAGTAGTTATGGTCTTTTAATTATAGTTTTGACAAACAGAATGTTAAATTTTTTTATTTTTTTTTGTATTTAACTTAATAAAAGAAATTTCAGTTTCTTTTCAAACTGACTTCCATCAATAAGTGTAGGACTTTTAAATTTTAAAATATAAGTAGTTCTGGCCATCTAATTTTGTTTTCCACAAACTGAATGTTAAAATATTCTCGAAAGAGTGAGGAAAAATTGTATTATTATATTAACAAGGAAAAATTGTTTCTCGACAAGGGGTAGATCTAATAATAAGGGTTTACATACTAATTAACCTTTTAGAGAGCGAAGCGAGCATGCTTCGTGAAATTCAGAAGCTAGAGCATGTACAACGACGTGTACATGACCTGTCTCCACTTTGCAATATGCATAATTAATTTTACTTTCACTACATAATTAATTAATTAATTTTACTTTTACTGCATAATTAATTAATTTTACTTCATAATTAATAAACCTATTAAAAAAAAACAATAAATATTTTAGAAGTAATATTAATCTTCAAAAGAAACACCTGTGAATGCATGTGATATTTTATAGTATTCTGGTATTCAGTTTAAATAAATCCAAATGATACATAGTTATGTAGACAACTCAAATAATGATTTTTAGTTATATTGTAAGCCAAGATCGAGATAATAATGAAAACGCATGTTCATCATTCTGAATATCACAGCAAGAAACCCAACTTTACCATTTTTTTAATTCCATGTTATACCAAATAAATTAAACAAAACACATTTTAATTTTGTAGTTAGTGCTCAAAAGCTTATTTACATTTAATTTTAAATTCTGTAATTTACTCTCTTTTAGTGTATCCATTTTATAAGTATATAAGAGTTTTTTGTTCTGAGAACAAGAACTTTGGATAATATGAATACGATTTTCTTTTCTTTTCAAATTCGTGTTAATGATACCCAATAATGATTTCTGAAAACTAAGCTTTCCCGTTCATATTTAAACATAGTTCACGTATTTATACTCACAAAAATTAATTCACTAGGGGACGTAACAGTCTTCGACGAAATTTAAAAGCAGTATTTACATCCAACTTCAATGTCCTATAAATTATTTAATTTTCAATATATATGCACATTTTTTGCACAGGATTTATTGTTGAATATTTGTTAATATAGTAATTGTGTAAAAATAATCAAAAAATTTAAAAATTTAATTTTATAAACATTTTTTGAACGAACGATGAAATTTTTTTAGATTTAAAAAATAGTCATTTGCCTTGGTACACTTTAAAAAAAATCTATTTCATATTTAATATTAATTTTTGTGTAACATATTATACAGAAGTGAGTTTTATATTGTAGACCTAAAATATTTACTATAAATATGTATATATATATTTTATTATGGATTTTATGTCGAAAAAAAAGTTATTTTTAGTGCATACAAAATGAATAATTTTTTTAATAAATTTCAAAAGCACTATTGCTTTAAAAAATAGGTCAGCAAATTAATTCCAAATGTTTACTTAACATTGGTATTTTTCAAATAAATATTTATAGATTATTTTCTTTATAAAGTGTACCAAGGCAAATGACTATTTTTTAAATCTAAAAAATTTCATTGTTCAAAAAATGTTTATAAAATTAAATTATTCAATTTTTTGATTATTTTTACACAATTACTATATTAACAAATATTCAACAATAAATCCTGTGCAAAAATGTGCATATATATTGAAAATTAAATAATTTATAGGACATTGAAGTTGGATGTAAATACTGCTTTTAAATTTCGTCGATGACTGTTACGTCCCCTTAAAAGATACCAGCTTAACTATTAGGATATACCATTGCATAATTCTGATTTTTCTTTTGAAAAATTCTGCTTTCCCTCATTTATTACGGAATGTTAATTCCTGCTTTCCTAATAATTTGTAATATGCAGCTCATTTATATAACTCATTTGACTAAAATACGTATTGAAATTCTTGTTAAAGAGTGAAACTGCCTTAATTATATATCGTACTTATTTACGTTCGTTAAATGACACAATTTCGTTATTGATCTTCCTCCAAGCATTTACTATAATATGCTGCGCAGTTATGAAAAGAAAATTGGTTATATTAGTTGGAAATAAAATCAAAATATTAGCTTCCAATTAAAACTTCCTGGTTGTATAAGGATTTAAGCACTAACACTATTCAAATTAAGAAATGATTAATACTTTATCAATTCAGATAAATCTATCAACAATTTAATACCATTAAAGTTTATGTAAGAGGAAAAGCCTTTCGTAAATGAGATAATGCATTTTGTAGTCAAATCCTTAAGGGCTCTATCTACTTTAGATGCATGAGAAGAAAAAGAAGAAAAAAAAGGTTTCCCCCCCCCCCTTCTTTCCCCCCCTTTAAGAGTACTGTTATACTTATTGATATAAGACTTGATAGACTTAACAAAAGCATTCGTGAATTACAAAAAAAAAAAAATTGTTGATTTTAACCACTTTTTTAGTGTGAAAATACTAGGTAAACAGGTAGTAAACAAAAAGTAGGTAGGTGTGCGCTGTTGAAAAAATCGCAAAAACTACTGAACTGATCCTTATGAAATTTTAACTACATATTATGTACACTTTTCGCTATATCCCATACCAGAATTAATGCAAAATTTCATTTTTTACTATTTTTTTGGAAAAAAAACAATTTTTTTTAATTCCCCCCCCCCCCCTCACCGTTATTTTGTTATTTTTGCATATAAATTAGTATTAGAGCTACGGGATATAGCCACTGTCACACAAAACCTAAAACCATCCAATTTTTTTGGTTTCATTATGGCCGTTGCTCCGATTCTTTCAACAGTGCCCACCTACCTACTTTATGGGGACTCCTGTTTACCTGGCATCTTCACACTAAAAAAATGATTAAAATCATTTTTTTTTTTTGACGAATGTTTTTGTTAAGCCTAAAAGTTTTATATCAATAAACACCACAGTATTCTTTAAAAAAATTAATAAAAATAGCTTTTTTTTTTCATACATCCAAAGTAAACAGAGCTCTTAAATTAAAAAGTTTAAAACATATTGCAGGATTTTTAGGACGTTTCCTGGTTTCTTTTAAATGAATAGCGAGATGCATCGGTGCATAAATTATGAAAAAAGCATCTTAAATGTAGTTTATATAACATGGGGTGTACAGAGTCTGAAAAAGACTATTCCAAAGGACTATATAAAAACATTATTAAAAGCATACGAAGCTGTTTACTTAATTGTGTTTATGTGTATGGACAGAAAGGGAATTTCTAGGAAAAAGAACTACTTACTGACTTTAAGATAACTTTCAAAACAGAATATTACTCAAATGATATGATTCTAATCATCCATCACACAATATTTTTTAAGTATAAGAGGAAAACACACAATGTTTTTTAAACTTAAGAGGAAAATTATTATTATTATTATTATTATTTTGCATTTCCCTGTGTACTATAGCTGACCAAACGGTATAGTGGTTAGCGTTCAAGCATTCTAAACCACGAGGTTGCGGGATCGAGTCCAGTGTTAGGCATGGGTGTTTGTAAATGTATGTTGGCTTGTCTAATGATGAATGTTTCGGCACATTATAGCCCTCGTGTTGCTGACGGCGCCAGATAATCTGAAAACAACCAACCAACCTGGTGTACTATATCGTCTCTTCCAGTACAGAGAGGCGTAACTGAATTTATTGTAGTTGTAGCTTCCGTCTCCTTTTGTTTAGAGCGACAATACATGCAATGTTCGATAAATTTATGAAATTTCGTAATTTTAGTTCATATCGATTAATTTTCTAAGCAAAATGAATTAATCTGACAAAAAAGTAAATCTCCAAAATGAATTAGGTTATGGTTTAGTATTTTCAAAGGCTAAAAGCACCGATAGTCTTACTTTTTAAAGAATCAGAATTGCATAATTTAAATTTAGGTGTTACAACATACGTTACTAAATTACTCCTATTACTATTAATTGGTTGAAAAAATATGGTAATACATTGTTGCCTAAAGCTTAATTTCAAATAAGGCCAGTACCTTGAGCCACCTTATTTGGATGGTCCCCAAACTGTCTGAAACACTCTTATGAAAATGATAAATAATATTAGTCAGAGAGGTGACTGCAATTTTTGGACACCATCGAACATCATTCTGAATTTTTTATAGAAATTGGAGAAAAGTTAGTAGATTATGAATCCACTGGTCTGCCATGTCAAAAATAGACGGAACTGATCAAAAATCGACTTGGAATGAGTTGAACTAAAATCCGATTGCCAAATATGTCATAACTTGCCAAAAATGGAACAAACTTTTTCGTCTGGCAACCCACTGAATTATGATTTTCAGTGAGAAAAAGCGCAAACGATTTCTGATCTCTGGCTCGGAAAACTTGTATCTCTTAAAAGTAAGCCAAATTGGCGACATCAGTTACGTCATCCGTGATGTAATGTTTCTTGCCAATTTGCCTCATTTGTGAAAGATGCAAGTAAGCCATAGTCACACATCCGAATCGTTTGCAACCTTCTTAATTGAAAATTAAAGAGTGAGGGTTACTAAATTAAAAAAAAAGTCTCAGTATTTGGAAAATTATGACGCATTCGGCAATTGGATTTAGTTCAACTTATTAAAAGTCGATTTTTGACCAGTTTCGTCCATTTTTGCCAAGGCAGACCAGTGGATTCGTAATCTACTAACTTTTCTCCAATTTCTATAAAAAATTCAGATTGATGTTTGATAAGGTCCAGAAATTGAAGTCGCTTCAATCTATAAAGGAAACAATCATAACAACACAATTTTACAATATATATTAATTTCGGAGTTACCTTGATTGAAGTCTATTAGCAAATTAAGAAAATCAAAATATTTTCTAAAAATTTTGACACATATAGTGAGTGCTTGTACTACATTTCCACCCCCAGTAACATAATTACGCTAACCAATATTGCTCCACATTGGTCAATCCCGATGTGAACCATTGTAGACTGGTTGTTAATAGGGTTCTTGGTCCATCTCTCCCACTACTTTATAAAATATTGTTACGTGGATGGGTTCGAAAGACTTGAGGCCAAAGCAGATTAAAACTCGAAGAAATTTTTTCCGATATAACTCTTCGCAGATTCTTTTACAACTACAGAACTTCTCGTTCTAATAGACTCAATACAGCTTTTACAATGGAACACAAACAGCAGTTAAAAACTAGATACACAACTGCTAAAATCGACGCAAAAGGCAATGCAATACAGTTCACTTTTGGAACTAATCTGAATGCTCACTGAGAGACAGCTCACTCAACTCTCTATTGGCCTTATATAGGAGAGAAAAAGAAATAGAAATTTTGAAAAATGTTCAGATCACAGTCGAAAAGCCGTATACAGGTACATGGGGACTGAAAGTGTCGCCAATAGTCACAAAATTTGGCGATATTTGGCGATTTCTCGACGAATTTGGCGAACAAAACTAGTTGCCAAAACCATCACCAACTTGGCGAGATTGCCATTAACCATAAAGTTAAATGGCCTTCTCCTTGTAAAAATCGTTTTCCAGCATTATCTCTGTAAAACTCGTTTTCAAGCATTAAGAGACGCATTGCAGGAAAGCGAAGTAAAGACGAACTCTTGCATTGCCTTATGCGAAATGTACATAAATTTTCCTTTTTACATAATTAATACTACAAAATATTTACAAATATACAGAAATTCGTAACAATATACTAGAAGTTTTAAAATATTGATGCAGAGTTTTAAAATTGAAATATTTTATTCTAAGAAAAATATGTTTTGCAGTGTTTTGGCATGTTTGTTTCTAAATAATAAAACCCATAAAAAGTTTTTAATATAAATCCTGTATATGCATTATCATTTTTTTAAATTCCTTAACACAGCGTCGTTTCTGTTGCTAACGTGTGCTCGGTCTTGACTTCTATTTCTAAGTATTAAAAACAACTCAAAATATGCGGTAAACTATTTTCAAAATTTATTCATTAAAAATGAATACGAATTTATGTACTCACATACAAATATCTTTGATTTATTCTGATTAAAACAATTTTATTACTTATTTACTAAAACAATTTTGGGTACTGGAAAGAGTTTCTTCAACGATCGGTTAAATACTATTCTAGCGCGATTGGATGTCGACAACTTGGTTTATTAGTAGACCATAAACCTTTTAGTGTCAGTGACAGCTCCCAAAATTTGATAGAATACATTGTCATCGACATCGAATCAATCTGACAAGTTTCAACCCGATTGGATGAAGTCAAGGTGGTTAATTAATTTATATCTTAATCAATTGATGTACCTTTTATTTAGTGGATATGTGTTCAAAAGAGAGAGAAAATAAAATTTCTCGTCAATATAGAAAACGCTGTAAATTACTTGTACAGTCAAATTCCTTATAATATAAATTTATTTAAATTACTGTGCTGACAGTTTTGTATACAGTCCACTACGGTACTCACTCAGCATATTACGGCAGAAAATATCAATGTATCATCAGTTATTTTTATTAGTTATTAAAAATAATATCCATTAATAACTAATAAAATGATCAAGTAAATTGAATTTAGAAAAATATATATCCGTTAGTCATTAAAAATATTAATTTACAGTTGCTTCAAAATAAATATTTTCTCCGTCATACTATAGGTAATTAAAATTGTATAAGTAATATTTAAGTACTATCAATATTATATTCAGTCTCATTACTTATTAGAAATATTAATATATTGACTTTAATTTAATCAAGAAAGCAATCTAGACTGAAGGACCCCTGTAAAAAACGATCATAGTCTAATTTTTTCGAAATCGAGGTTTTTCAGCAATCTGCAAGGTATTATCAGATAGTATAACCACGCGAAGTCCTCTAGAAAATAAATATTATGGTTTGGTTTGTTTGTACGCTCAACGACCTATTTTTGTGCACAATAACGGCTAATTAGGCCGGGACCTACAGCTTAACGTGGATTCCGAACCCCAACGAACATCCATGCCTAACCCAAGATTCGAACTCGGTACCTTTGGCATGCCAGATCAGAGCGCTAACTCCAGAGCCATCGGGTTGGGTAAATATTATGATACATAAGATTTTGAGGGATTTCGATGGAGTGTAGATAGAGGGTTCTGAGTAAGAAGGGTTCACGTGCCTTACAGCGAAAACGATCATAGTAGAGGCCAAATTTTTGCTATATTCAATTGTGTATCAAACAAATTGTTCAAAATTGGTAATCTGTTAAATGAATCATTGTTCTTTGTTTTCATACCAAAATTTATTATTTATCTCAACCCTGGTACGAGCCTTGAAACTTTAAATCAGCTTTTCTGGAAAATTGAGAAAAACGGACTCTGGTAGTTCTTTGCCGTAGCCTTTCAATTCTCTTCAGTAGTTAAGTAACACCAACCTAAAAGTGTGGGTACACGCGGGGTAAGGAGTCCTCTCACTTTTCAAGAAAACACTCATACGCCCCCCCCCCCCCACACACACTTCTAAAATCACTAAAATCCATACCTCCATTTTTCAAAACACTCGATTCGACTAAAAACTACTAAAAAAAATAACATTAACCTTTAAATGTAGTGACACGGAGAAAAAGTGATTTAAAGTTTATAGATGTAAAAAAAAAAATGATATTTATATATATACATATCATACTATTATACAAATTTATTATACTACTTTGGATAAAGATATAAGTATTTTTATTAACAAAAACTGTTACACTTGGTCAACTTTTAATTTTGGATGAACTTTCTTTTAAGTTAAATTCATATTCTTGTTTCATATAAAGACAAGCTGTTTTATTTATTTATTTATTTATTTATTTATTTATTTATTTATTTATTTATTTATTTATTTATTTATTTATTTATTTATTTATTTATTTATTTATTTATTTATTTATTTATTTATTTATTTATTTATTTATTTATTTATTTATTTATTTATTTATTTATTTATTTATTTATTTTATAGCTTTATGTTAATTTAATTTCATGAAAATTTGCAGATTTAAAATCACTATTTAAATCTAAATAAAGAGTTACGTTTATAATGTTGAATTATTACTTAACTTAATCGGTTACTCCCAATTAAAAAAAAATCCAGAAGATTCATTAAAATAACTTTACATTTTGGACCCTTGTTCAATGTTAGTCTTAGGAAGTATAAATTATTTCTTTACTAGTCAATATTTTTGTTACAAGATACAAAATTATAAAATTTATCGTTGGGGTGGGGTGGGGGGGGGGGGCGGTTGCACTTGTCACCAACTTTTGGTATCCCCACACTTTTTTTTTTCCCACTTGTCATTGTCAAT
Source organism: Linyphia triangularis (assembly GCA_963978545.1). Taxonomy (NCBI): domain Eukaryota; kingdom Metazoa; phylum Arthropoda; class Arachnida; order Araneae; family Linyphiidae; genus Linyphia; species Linyphia triangularis. Next base: position 92,981,762 of record OZ021727.1, read on the forward strand.
GTCAATGGGGTCTCTCCGTCATACTATAGGTAATTAAAATTGGATAAGTAATATGTAAGTACTATCAATATTATATTCAGTTTACTTGATCAGTGCCGTAAAACATGACGTATTTATTAGTCTCATTAGTTACTATAAATATTAATATATTGACTTTAATTTAATCAAGATGGCAGTCTAAACTGAAGGGCCCCGGCAAGGAACGATTAGAGAAAAAAAAAATTCGAAATCGAGGTTTTCCAGCAATCTGCAAGATATTAGCAGATAGTTTAACCACGCGAAGTCCTCTAGAAAATAAATTTTATCGTTTGGTTTGTTTGTACGCTCAACGACCTATTTTTGTGCACAATAACGGCTAATTAGGGCGGGACATACAGCTTAACGTGGATTCCGAATCACAACGAACATCCATGCCTAACCCAGGATTCGAACCCGGTACCTTTGGCATGCCAGGTCAGAGCACTAACCCCAGAGCTATCAGGGATATCATATATATATATATATATATATATATATATATATATATATATATATATATATATATATATATATATATATATATATATATATATATATATATATATATATATATATATATATATATATATATATATATATATATATATATATATATATATATATATATATATATATATATATATATATATATATATATTATATATATATATAGTTTTCTGTTAATTTAATTTCATGAAAGTATGCAGATTTAAAAGCACTATTTAAATCTAAATAAAGAGTTATGTTTATAGTGTTGAATTATTACTTCACTTAGTCGGTTACTCCAAAGTAAAAAAAAAAAAAAATCTTCCCACACTTTTTTTTCCCACTTGTCATTGTCAATGTCAATCCACACATCGTATTTTGTGCAGTTCTCAGAACCGTATTTTTACCAACCAACACAGAGCAAAAATGGATTCAAGCAAACGTTAAACTTGTTTCGAGTTATTTTAAAATAGTGCTCATGCCATTTTAAACAAAAATAAAAATTTTAACAATTTCTTGTGATGTGCAGTTTACCATAACAAAACATTTCAGCATTTACTACTACAACTATAGTATGCGTATAATTTTGTTTTCCTATTCTATCCTCAATTCAATTTCATTTAAACAGATGAAAGTAATGCAAATTCTATAAGCAGTTAACTTATATACCTTTCGAAACATCATTTATCATCTGACACAATCTTGCTAATAATCGCTTATCATTATAACGTGATTATCTTCCTCGCTCACCACTTTACCATGATCGATTTATCACTCAATCATTAATCGATTTTACCTCGATTATTATTTTTCTATTGGTATTCAGGATGTTTTACTAAATCCGATTGCGATTATGAACACGCATATAAAATTTATGAATGAATTTTTTGGTTTGAATAAAACCAGGTTTATATTCAAGTGCTTTATTTTAAAATTATTACGTTTTGGATATTTCGCTCTCACTTTTAGACAGAATAATTTGCTTTATAAAATCACACCCACAATCAAGTGTTTAAAATATTCCAATCACTTATCTAATTGCCTGAATGAATAGTGAGCGTAAGCTCGATTGTGAAGCTAGAGTTAATAGCGGAAGTGAACTTGTAAAATTAATATTCAGCAATTTAATTATCTCAAGACGAACTCTTTTAACATTGGAAAATGCTTGTGCACTTATGGTTTCTAATGTCTTCTCTGGTTCATATTTAATTATAATGTTATTTCTGTTATTCCTAGTAGCACAAACACGCCGGCCAATACCACTCGACATTGGCTAATCCAGTTGTAGACTGGCTGCTGCTTCACATCTTGGCCACAGTCGCTCAATGGAGAATTCCCGCATTTTTTAGAAACGAATGAAATTAGTTTATATTTATGAAGAATTTCTTTCTGATTCCGCATTTTTTAAAAAAAATTAAAAAAAAAAAAAAAATAGTTATTTAACTATCAAGAAAAGAAAATGCCTCAAAACCGAGCTAAAACCAGTCCGATCAAAACTCTCACCAGAATCTGAGACGTCAAGAATTCCTACCGTTTCTATGGTTATTGGGAGGTTTCTGCCAAATAGTTGGCGTGGAAATAATTGGCGCTGGTAGACCATTGCTATATCACGTACAGGTTGGCGCGATATGCGGGAAACTTGCAAAACTGGTTTCCGCTGCCGCATTTCAAGCCAAGATGTTTGGGAAGCCTTGACGTCATATTCAATTCGAGCCGAATGAATCGTTTTCTCGCCAACGTCTAACAACGGAACTTTGATTGCAAATTTAAAAAAAAAAAAAAATGAAAAAGCGTATGGAGCAGAAATTTTTGTGTTTGTGACCTTTTCGAAACATTTAGAATTGAATAAAAAAATAAAAAAATGCGAGAATTGTCCATTCTAGATAAAATACACGGAAAGCTTTGAAAAATTGATGCAAAGTTATAAAATAATTGAAATATATTTTTATAAGCAAAGAGGGTTAAGAAATGTTTTTGAGACGGGAGTTTTTTTTTTTTTTTTTTTTTTTTAATTTTGTACTTCGGAAAGATACTCGAGCTTCTGCCAATCACTCAAAACTCCTTTTTTTCGACCTTGTCTAATACTACTGTACTATCTAAGATATTGTGCAAAAGATAATTTTTAAGCCAAATAACTCTTTTGGTTTGACATATTTTTTTTTACTCTTGCCTTCATAATTTCGCATAGCTTGTTTACTTCGATTAATCGCATTGCAATATCTATTTCTAATCTTAGAAAGAAATCTTTTAAAAAATGTATATTTTTTCCTCATCCCAGAAATTTTCATGTGTGTTTTTACATTAATCTTTCGCTACGAAAGTTTGAAAGAATTGTACATGGTTCGTCGAATTGGAGTTGGAATTAGTGTTTACTGAAATGCGAACTTTCTCGTTTGGGAATTTTGTCATGCAAGTGTGAATTGTTCTGAGCTCCAAGTGGCTACTGGTGCAAAAAGGAAAACTGAAACAGTTAATTAAAAAAATAAACGAGTCTTGAAAGAAAGCTTAACTAAAATAAAGAAAAGGGTGAAAAAAACATGGAATCATTTTGGAAGAGATGGAGTAAAGAATTTCTTTTTCAATCCCAATAAATTCACAAGGTGCCGGGTTTGAATTTGAGGTCAGAAATATCAATCAAAATAAATATCGATACTATATCGTTACATAGAAAAAAATATCGATAAAATATCAATACAAGATTATTTTTATTTGATTTTCAATTTTGCCAGAAACGAAGTTTTTCGGGGCAAATTTTTACTTTTTATGATTGCTTTTTGTAAGGTGACTACTTTTCCATCTGAAACTGATTTATTACAAAAGAAAAAGTTATATTTTCGCTTGATTGGAGCAGTAATTTTAAGAAAAACTTAGATAATTTTCAATAGCTTTTAATGACAACGCTGAATGTTTAACATCATATTTTTACGATGTAAATAATTGAAAAATTAACAAAACGATGAATATGTAATTAACACGTTTTTTCCAATTTTATTTTAATTCAAAAGCCAGGGAGGTGCACCCCCTTGTACCCTCTTGTTGGCGGCAGTGATTATGAAGTGTATGGCAAAATATTGAATATTGGTGCCATTTTAACTGCCTCTCAGCCAAATCCAAACTTTAGTTTTGAAGTTTTTGAAAAAAGAATTAAAAAATTGAAAAAACACATGGAACTACAAAACGATCATTGAGAAACTAAAAATGTTTGAAAATATCGATATATCGGTGACTTTTATTGATATTTTTAGTATCGATATTTAAAAAAAAATATCGCTAAAATATCGTTGTATCGATTTATCGCCGACCTCTAGTTCGAATCCTGGGTTAAGCATGGATGTTCGTTGTAGTTCGGAATCAACGTTAAGCTGTAGATCCCGGCCTGATTAGCCGTCATTGTGCATTAATTTAAGTTGTTGAGCGTACAAACCAACCAACCCAATAAATTCACAAATGGTGTCTACCTATGAAGAGCATTGATAGGTATGAGGTATTTTTAATTCAAGGAGACAACTTGACTCCACTCAATTGGTTGGTTGGTTGTTTTCAGATTATATGGCGCCGTCAGCAACACGAGGGCTAAATTGCGCCGAAACTTTCATCATTAGACAGGCCAACATACATTTACAAACACCCATGCCTAACACGGGACTTGGAACCCGCAACCTCGCGGTCAAGAAACTAGTACGCTAACCACTATACCGTTTGGTCGGCCTCCACTCAATTGGAAACTAAGTGGAGTGATTTTAGAGAAAGTCCTAGAAAGGATCTTTCCCTATTCTCACTATGTTATAATCTTCTAACCCAGTGTATGTAAAAACTACTCATTAAGCACCCTTGATTCGTGGTGAGTAGGTACAAAAATGATCATTTAATGAAATGACATCAATTAAAAACTCAAAAATAGCGTCTAATACAGTTAATTTTATATTTGAAATCCTGACTTCAATACATATGATGTGTCTCCCACCCTTTTTTTTTATTTGCTATTTCAACTTCATTTTATAATATATAGACATTAAATGAAAACAATTGATGTCATTTCATTAAGTGATCACTTTCGCACTTACTCGCCTATTTCAAGAGTTTATAGCAAGTAGTTTCTAAATGCATCGGGCTAGAAGATTATAACATAGCGAGTATAGGGAATGATCATTACTGTTAGGACTTTCTCTTAAGGTATCAGTTTGAGATGGAAAATTTTGAGTTGTTTTACTCAAAACTTCTACATGAGAACTAAAATGACTCGTTATTAAGTTTTGCTATACTTGCCGATTATAATCAGGGCCTGATCATCGCCTAGGCCCACAAGGCCCAGGCCTTGGGCCCATGACTTTAGGGGGGGCCCGAAATTGGCTGTAAACCACTTTTGTTTCACAAAAGCTATTTGAATATCTTTTATAATCTGCATAAACTAATTTCTACATAAAAATTATATTCGTATTGATCTTGAACCGTCTTTACTATCCCAGAGTGTATTTATTCAAATAACTCTTTTAAAAGCGTGAAACACAAGTTTTTTTTTAAAGATAGAGGAGGAAAAAATGAAAGGAAGTCTTGACGAATTTGTAGTGAGATCAGCAAATGTCGACTCTGAAGTTGTGAATAATGCTGCAGATATTGTCGTCACGGATATACACATCGTTATAGTGAAATGCAATGCTATACATAACAAATTTTTTCCTTTTTTGATTTATAAATTTGATTGCTTGAAATTCGTTTCTTTGTGATAAAAAAAACTTTTAGAAAAATATATTAACATTAATTTATCAAGTTTTTCTTTATTTCATGTTAATTCATTTGACTTTGCGTCTTGACCATTTCCAATAAATCACCCGTTTGAAAAAAGCGCCCATGAATGTGTCCTGACCATGGGCGCCAAATTGTCATGATCGGGCCCTGATTATAATGTGAAATTATTTCCTCATATAATTTTGCACTGCTCGTCAGCAGTGCTGTTTCAGTATTTGCCTATACCTTCACTGCAAATTGAAATGTCATAAAATAAGACACAAAAGTAGCACTAGATTCAGACACCAAATAAAGTCTTAATTTTGAAAGTATTTGTGATGTTTGATATTGGGGGCAATTTCAGAAAGTTGAAATGTCTGAATATAGGTTAGGTATCGTTATTGACTATGGTAAAGACTTCAAACAGTTATGTTTGAAATCTTTACTAATGGGATTTACACAGCGAATTGCTACTCTTTGTTGACCATGTTTCATCTCTCTCGAGAAGTGAAGCATGCTTTATAAATAATCGTTTCTTAATTTAAGATTCTATTTAGCGTATTTGCAGTGTATACTTTCAATTTTTATGATGCGTTGCTTATTAATTTAAGTTGAATTCGGGATTAGCATAAACGGGTTTGTTGTATTCAGATTATCTGGCGCCGTCAGCAACACGAGGGCTATAATGCGCCGAAACATTTCGTCATTAAACAAGCCAACATACATTTACAAACACCCATGCCTAACACGGGACACGAACCCGCAACCTCGCGGTCTAGAAGCTAGCACTCTAACCACTATACCGTTTGATCGGCTTGGCATAAACGGGAGATGGCATGTTTAGTTTCATATAATACTAGCTGAATACCCGTGCTGCGCTACGAAATTTTACCATTAGCATTTTAGCGATCAAAAGACATTCATGTATTCTACACTTCAGACGTTTGCTCCCATTTCGATCCCGACAAATTGATTTATCAAAATAGGAACTTTCCTTTGTTGATATTTTAAACGAAATTTATAATTGTGAATAGTAAATTGGAATACTTTATTGTGTTTATGTTTGCTCTTAGTTCTAAATTTCAAAGTAGTAGCTGTATTGGAATTGAGACATTAAGTTAATCCTCGTATAGTTTCAATGTTTCGTCGACTTTTCATCCCTTAAAAATTCGTTAATCGATATTGGAATGACTTATTTTTTTAACATTTGAACTTTTAACATTTGCACCAAATATCAGAAATATGACTACATTGGAAGAGGAACATTCGGATATCCATCGTTTGGAACATTTAACCCCTTTTCGACCCCTTAAAGTTGGTTAATCGAGAACGGAATAGCTTACTTTTTCTATGTTTAATCTTTTTTGACATTTGTACCAATTTTTCGAGTTGTGACCAAATGGGAAGTGGGACATTCGAATATCCCTAGTTTGGAACGTTTAACGCCTTTTGCAAACCTTAAGTGGGTTAATCCAGATTTTAATAGCTCACTTTTTCTACGTTTATCTTTATTGACATTCCTACCAATTTTCAGAGTTGTGACTATATGGGAAGTGGGATATTCGAGTTTGGAATGTTTAACCCATTTTCCACCCCTTAAAGTGGATTAATCAAGCTCGGAATAGCTTAACTTTTCTATGTTTGTCTTTGTTGATATTTTTACCAATTCTTAGAGTTGTGACCATATATGGGAAGTGGTACATTCGAATATTCCTCGTTTGGAACGTTTAACCCCTTTTCCACCCATTGATCCACCCGAGATCGGAATAGCTTACTTTTTCTGCGTTTGTCTTAATTGATATTCACACCAGTTTTCAGAGTTGTGGCAATATAAGTAGGACATTCGATTATATCGCTCGTTTGGAACGTTTAACCCCTTTTTGACCTCTTAAAGTGGGTTAATCGAGATCGGAATAGCTTACTTTTTCTATGTTTACTATTGTTAATATTTGTACCAATTTTTAGAGTTGTGACCAAATGGGAAGTAGGATATTTTAATGTCCCTCGTTTGGAACGTTTAACCCCTTTTCGACCCCTTAAAGTGGGTTAATCGGCATCGGAATAGCTTACTTTTTCTATTTTTACCATTGTTGATATTTGTGCCGATTTTCAGAGTTGTGACTATGTGGGAAGTGGGAGAATTAGTGATGAGTGAGTCAGTGAGTGAGGGCTTTGCCTTATATATATAGAGAAGATAAGGGGCTAATAAGCGAAGGGGTGATATTTTTGTGCTTTCAAGACATAATTTACCGGGTTTTTTTGGGGGTTTTTTTAATAAAGCTATTCAAAGCTACTAAAAATCATAAATATTCAGAGCCGTTTTAAGTGGCTACAAAACGTAAACAAGCCTTCGCCGACTAACCATTGCGCATGCGTGGAGACGGGACGTCACTTCTCCTCTGAGCATGTGCTGCAACACATTTGTAAAACCAATAAATAACTAAAATCGCAATTGACTCTCTTTTTGCTTTTGCACAACCTTTTAATATAGTAAAAGTTTAATCGATAAAATGTTTCATTATAGTGATGCAAATCCTTTGAAAATCCGTTCAGTACTTCTGAACAAATTAACGCTTATACAGACAAATACTTTCACTTGATCTGATTATATAAAATGTACGAATTATAAAAGTAAACGATATTACAATTAAATTAAATAAATACATATATCCAAACAAACTTGATCATATTCTTTTTTCTAGTTATTTATTAACTTGATGTATTACCTTACACCTTTATCCTCTACATATCAATATTTTTAACTTAATTAAATTAATTAGAATTTAATTAAAATACTAACTGTTTTAATCATATAAATTTTAAAATTGTACTATATTGAAATAATTGGCTTGCGGAATATTTCTTTACAACTCTCTCGAATTTCATAATTTTACGACAAACCAGAGAAACAACTTCTGATGACACAATGCAAGTAATTTCCCTTCTTTAATAAAGAGAAACACTTAGAGAAGTCCTTAACAATAAATTTCACGGTGAACTTTATTTACACCAGACATTTTTATCCCTCGCAAAAATCCATTCCTAAAACGTAAAAGCTCCAGGTGCGGATTTTCTTCTTCGCGCCTATAATCTAAGAAGAAAGTTTTCGTTTCCGAAAATTGGCAACAAGACGATATTGTCTGAAAAAAAGGGGGTGGGAGAAAATGTAAAGGCGTGGAAATATTGTTGAAGTGTGCTCACTTCAGTCTGAAGGGGGATCCGCCGTTAAATAAAGCTAGTTCAGTGATGTGTTTGGTCGAAACAGTGAATTATTATTTCGTTTGACCAATCGCATTGCCCAATGTGACGTAACAAAAATCGATATAAATAGTAATTAGAGGTTTTCATCCCTCCATATAACAATTGAAGTATTTTCTGAAACACAGTGCTATCTAAAATATTTTTTCAGAATACCTCAATTTTTTTTCTTACTTAAAAGCATTAACACATTCCATCGTAAAGCTAATTTGATGACAGTTAAAATGTTCAATTCTGAAATTTTCATCATTGATTATTCCTTTAAATATTGTTTCTCATCTTCTTATAATGTTGTTAGATATAGACCAAAATGTGATAGTTATGGAATAATATTTTGACAGGAAAATTAAGAAAATATTACATTAGGTTTATTGCGGCATGAACAGGTTGAGGATCAACCTGTACTTTACAGAGTAAAATGTTTTTTTTTTTTTTTTCTTACTACCACAAAGACCTCTAATGAAATATTTTGTTAGTCACATTGTTTGACAAAACATAACTTAATGCGTATCATATTTTGAGCAATATCTAACTATAATATTAGAAGCTGATTTGCAAAAGTTGAAGGGATCATCAAGTGAAGATTTATTTTATTAATACATCAAAAATTGTTTCTGTATTTTCTTTTCTTCAATCACATCACTTGTAAAATTAAAAAAAAAAAAAAAAAAAAAAAAAAAGAAGGGGAAAAAAAAAAAAAAAAAAAAAAACTGAAATTTTTTCAATTTTATCTTCGAACGAAAAATACTTACTCTCATTATATGAGTACTAAAATTACTCTTTATATATCTAATAAAAATAACATATATTTTGAAGGGATCATCAAGTGAAGATTTATTCTATTAATCCATCAAAAATTGCTTCTGTATTTTTTTTTTTCTTTTCAATCACATCACTTGTAAAATTAAAAAAAAAAAAAAAAAACTGAATTTTTTAAATTTTATCTTCGAACAAAAAATACTTATTGTCATTATCTGAGTACTAAAATTACTCTTTATATGTCTAATAAAAATAACATGTATTTTGAAGCAATATATCAACCTTCACATGCTTCCGAGAAAATTTGCATGTTTGGTTGTTTTCAGATTATCTGGCACCGTCAGCAACACGAGGGTTATAATGCACCGAAACATTCGTCATTAGACAAGCCAACATACATTTACAAACACCCATGCCTAACACGGGACTCGAACCCGCAACCTCGAGGTCTAGAAGCTAGCACGCTAACCACTATACCGTAGAAAAATTGCCTGAGACCGATGGAATGGTAAAAAAAAAACTGACCATCATTTATTAAGTGAGCAGGAAAATTCAGAATGAAATTTTAGCGCCTTGGAAGGGGGGGGGGGGATTTTTGTGAAGGAGAAAATCCAGCACTCTCCATCCGATACAGACCCTCTAATATCTCAGCTATTACATAAAGGGGAGAGGGGGAGAAAAATTGTTTCGAAGATACTCTCGCACCAAAGGCTAGCGATAATTCGCATCAGGGATGTAATCCATCAAGGTCCACCCCCAAATCGTCTGCAGGCAGCCCTCGAGGGGGTTCTCTCATTCGAGCGATACGTTCGAAGGGAGATGGGAAAATTCTGTTTTTGGTGAGAAGGATTAATCGAAGATACACGCGAATGTTCTTTTCTCCACCCCCACCTTGTTAAAAAAAGGGGGGAAGGGGCATGAAAGGGTTTGATTCGAAATCCGATTAGTTTTGCATTTCGCGTGGGGGGAAGGTCGGATTTTTATTTTCTTTAATATTAAATTTATTTTTATCTCAAAATGATTTATGATTGCATTAGTACCATTCCTCATGTTGTCATGGAAAGTAAAAAAAAAAAAAAGAAATACATTGAGCTTGTGATCATTGCATTATAAATGTTATTAAATTGTGACTCCAGCTTGCAACTGTAGCCGGAATGAAGTCCATATATGGAACCATAATCTGCAATATTCTGTTCAAAATTAAATTTATATGTAATTTCACTAGAGGTCGGAAATATCGATCAAAATAAATATCGATACTATATCGTTGCAAAGAAGAAAAAAATAGATAAAATATCGAGATATCTATACATGATTTTTTATTTGATTTTCAATTTTGCTAGAAACAAAGTTTTTCGCGCAAATTTTACTTTTCATGATTGCTTTTTTGTAAGGTGACTACTTTTTCAACTGGAATGGATCTATTTAAAAAAAAAAAAAAAAAAAAAATTATATTTTAGCTTAATTGGTGCAGTGATTTTAAGAAAAATTTAGATAATTTTCAATAGCTTTTAAGTGTATGGAAAATAGTGAATATCGGGGCCGTTTTATTGTCTCTCAGCCAAGTTCAAACATTAGTTTTGAAGTCTTTGAAAAGGGAATAAATAAAATCGAAAAAACACATGGAACTACAAAACAATCATCAAAAAACTAAAAATGTTTGAAAATATCGATATATCGTTAACTTTTATAGATATTTTTAACATCGATATTTTTTTAGAAATATCGATAAAAATATCGTCGTATCGATATATCGCCGACCTCTAAATTTCACACATTCAAATGCTATTTGCATGCAACTAATAATTTCCTTATTTCCGCCAACTTACGATTTATTCTAATTGAAAGGAGAGATAAAAGCTACGGAATACTCGACGTTTAATATGATATTTGAATACGCATATAAAAGTGGAAGCATAAAGAAATCTAATTTTGAAACTTTTTTCAGCATTTCTTTAAGACACAAGCAATCATACTCAATACTCAAAGAAATTAGGCGTTTCATATCGTAATTGTAGTAGTACGTACATATTTAGTAACTATGATAACTTGAGCGTCAGTCTATGTCTCATCGATTCAATTTCATAAGTGCCAGATCGGCTGAAATATAGCTTTGAAATTTTTGAGATTTTTAACATCTCTAGAAAAATAGGTTTAGCAAATAATAATACTTATTCAATAACAATTCAAAGAGTTAAGTTCTAAAAAAAAGACATTTTCCAGTGAAATTTAACAAATTAATAAGAAACAAATTTTTAACTGCAACTATTGGAAATGCCATATCTTATTTTCCAACCAAACTTTATAGATTACATTCTGTTATTGTTGTTGTATCTAGAACACAAAATTAAATAAAAATGTTTATTTTGAATTCAACACTATTCCGGTAGTGAGTAATTAGCTTGTGGAAGGTGCTTGTTAATGTCCGTCCATCAGTCTTCCCCATCTTGAATACAACATTCCTAGCCAAAATAGTACATGCAGGTATACTTTCTATTTGGTAAATGAAAGAATTCGTCAAGAAAAGTTTAAATGCTTAAGTTATACTGATGTTGTTCAACAGCAACAGTTTTCTCACAACTGAAATCCAATGTTATTCAAAATCACCTCTCTTGCTTGACGAGTGTTGGTCATTTTGTTTTGCGAGCCAGACCGCAATGCATGATGGGATGATCCTACATTTTAGCAAATTTTGATAAAAGTCATCAAATCGAGAAAGTAACTCGAATGAAATTGTTTCACTTTTCTGGTGAAATCTCAATCAATCTCAAGGAATTAAAACAATTGGCAAATAATAGTAAAATCATCAAATCAATTAGTATTTTCATATTGAATACTTAAGCTTTTAAGAAGTTAACACATGTCACAATTAATCTTATTTTAAAATTACTGGTACACTTAATAATTTGGTTACTTGGCATCTGGTGTGCAAAAACGATCTAGCAACTCTGCACAACAGTTTTATGTGGATCCTGAACAGTAATGGACCGCGAGGTTGCGGATTCGAGTCCCGTGCTAGGCATGGGTGTTTGTAAATGCATGTTGGCTTGTCTAATGACGAATGTTTAGGCGCATTATAGCCCTCGTGTTGCTGACGGTGCCAGATAATCTGAAAACAACTAACCTGAACAGTAATGAATACTCGACCGTTACTGAAATCTGATATCAGCACATTTGTAAAGCATCAGTTAGTCACTAAAATGACGACTGTCAGATGATCAGCTAGCTATCAAAAACGCAACTATGGTCAATTGGGAATGCTCAGAACTATAATGAATACTCGAACCTTTCTGAAATTTGAAATCAGCAAGTTTATCGACCATCAATTAGTGAGGCACTATCATCATGACAACTATCAGAGAGTCACCTAGCCTATCAGATAGTCAGAAACACAACTAAGGTCAATAATGAATACTCAGAACATAAATGAATACTAGAGCTTTTCTTAAATTTGAAATCAGTACATTTTTCAAGCCTCAGTTAGTTGGTTGTATTCAGATTATCTGGCTCCGTCAGCAACACGAGGGCTATAATGCGCCGAAACATTCATCATTAGACAAGCCAACATACATTTACAAACACCCACGCCTAACACGGGACTCGAACCCGCAACCTCGTGTTCTAGAAGCTAGCGAGCTAACCACTACACCGTTTGGTCGGCTATTTCACTTTAAGTGCTATTTGGTTTATATTATTCCGTACAATTTTCTCAGTCTTTGCTGGGCTAATCTTATGAGAACATTTCTTGGTTGGACCACTCAAGATGTTAATACTTAGATCACTTGGAACCTAACTCCTTTTAACTTTTTGTAAAGCATTTTCTCATTTGCTCCATCTATTTTTTTCCATCATCCACTCCTGGCACTTAGGTATAATCATTGGTTGGTTGTTTTCAGATTATCTGGCGCCATCAGCAACACCAGGGCTATATTGCGCCGAAGCATTCGTCATTAGACAAGCCAACATACATTTACAAACACCCATGCCTAACACGGGACTCGAACCCGCAACCTCGCAGTCTAGAAGCTAGCACGCTAACCACTATACCGTTTGGTTGGCATAAGCCTCAGTTAAAAAAGCACTAACATATCAATCCTCAGATGGTCACCTAAGCAAAAAAAAAAAAAAAAAACACAACTAAGGTTCTTTCATATCCTATATATATCAATGCCTTAGCACTGTTATTTCTATTTTTAATAAAAAAAACTGATCGATATAGAATTAAAAAGTACTTTTCACAGTGACTCCAGTACAAAACCCGAAACGTTCGAATTCCAATTAAAGTGTTCTTTTTTCAAACTAAAAAAAATCCAACAGAATCATTCACAGAAAGTGGAAAAGAATAAAATAAACTAAATAGAATTAGCGTTAATAAAAAAAAAGAGAGAGATTACTTGTAACGATGCCAAAATGGATTTAAAATTATCCCTATGGGAGAACGAAGAAAAAATCGTTTCTTAATGGTAAGTTCGGCAACATCACATTTAATTTTCTCTGAGATTTTTTAACGTGTCGCCCTGAAAGCTTTAAGTTTAGGAATCTTCAAGGCCAAGGCTCGTATATGTTACTTAGATATAGTATGTTCACTTTGAAAAGAGGCAGTTTCAAAATTTCTTCACATATCAGCAGGTATCTATGAGATAAGAAAAAGTTCTTTAGATTTGGCTCTGTAGACTTTATTCTGAGAATTTCTTCCTGAAAATAAACACTTTTCATTTCCTTGAAAATGTTACTAAACCTTTGTCAGCATAAATTAATTTAATATTAGTTTAATTATGTTACCCTCAAAAAGTATCCATGACATAATTATTAGTTCGCCGTTTGGCTGACAATAGAAATATCGAAATGGAGCTTAGTATATTCGTGACAAGTTTTCTCGCCAAACACGCCAACTTGACATTTTTATTTATAAAAATAATTCTAATTTGATAGATGTTTGTAAAATGTCGCTAATCTTAATACGGGGAGACTTCAGTCAAGAAATGTTGTCAAATTATACATATATTGCATCTGGACCGGATGTACCCCTATAGAAACGTATACAGAAGCAGCAGTTTAGTGACAGTTATTACACAATATGACTTATTTGTATTAGAAATATATTTTAAAGTATATTACCAGCAATAGTATGAATTAATAATTTAAAAATTTAAAACGTTCATTGTATTTCCAGAAAAAAATTATTTTGGAAAGTGTTCAATGGATATTTGATTTTTTTTATATTTGATATTTGATTTTTTATATATAGATAAAATATATTTATTTAAATAAATTATTAAAAATATTTTTTTTTAATATATTTTTTTATGTATTTACTTCAAGCCTTATAATGTACTCAGCAAACGCCAAGATTTTAATCATCCACTTCATGCCGACCAAACGGTATTGTGGTTAGCGTGCCAGCCTCTAGACCGTGAGGTTGCGGGTTCGAGTCCCGTGTTTGGCACGGGTGTTTGTAAATGTATGTTGGCTTGTCTAATGACGAATGTTTCGGCGCATTATAGCCCTCGTGTTGCTGACAGCACCAGATAATCTGAATACAACCAAACATCCCCTTCATGTTGATGTACATATTTTTCTTCACTTATTGCTATTTTTTGCTTTCAATTACCCATAAGTATACATAGGTTAATGAAAGTATAGCATTCAATAAAAAAAATGATTTTTTTGCATTTTTCCACGTTTTGAAACATCCTGATTTCAAAAAAGTGATCTAGAAAAAATGTCTGTCTGTTTGGTATGTGTGTGTGTACGTGGTCAGCATAACTCCCGAACAAATTGACCTACGATGTTCAAATTTGATGTGCTGATAGGTTGTGGCTCAAGAACCTACCATTAAAATTTTCTTCAAAATCGCGCTTGCGCATAAGGTAGCTGCCATTGAAAAAAACAACATGTTTTTCAATGATTGCTAAAAAACGGCTCTAACAATTTTGATCAAAATCGCTGTAGTAAATACTCTTAAGTTGTTCTAAACATCCCCCACCTGCGAAATTTCCTAAAAAATACTTTAATGGTGTAAAAAGTTGAAAAACGAATGCCTTCAACGCAAAGTTCTCTTTGTTTGAACATAGCTTATCAACGATCGTTTTTTCTCCTCTTCTCAGTTTCACTCATAAGAAAGGATAATCTAAGAATTATCAAAAAGTATAACGCCAAAATTCCCATTTTGGCAAAGTGTTTTTTTTTTTTTTATAAAGACCCATATTACAATTACCCCAAAAAATACTGCCAAACTGGCTATTTTTTCTAAACGAATGGTGGAAATATAAAAACAGTAAATGACACAAATCCACAACAGTAATATAGACTAATTGAAAGTTGTGAGATGTTCCACACCCCTAGTATCTAGAGTTTTTATTCTGCAAATTTTTGTTTTGGGGAATCAAAACTTTTCAATAAAAGTAAAAAAATAAACGTTCTTTGTCCAAAATACTACTAAACTTTTTGTTGCTTATGACTTTATTATTATTATTATTATTATTATTATTTTTATTATTATTATTATTATTATTATTATGATTATTATTATCAATATTATTATTATTATTATTATTATTATTATTATTATTATTATTATTATTATTATTATTACTGTTGTTGTTGTTGTTGTTGTTGTTGTTATTATTATTATTATTATTATTATTATTATGATTATTATGATTATTATTATTATCATTATTATTATTATTATTATTATTATTATTATTATTATTATTATTATTATTATTATTATTATTATTGTTGTTGTTGTTGTTTTTGTTGTTGTTGTTGTTATTATTATTATTATTATTATTATTATTATTATTATTATTATTATTATTATTATTATTATTATTATTATTATTATTATTATTATTATTATTATTATTATTATTATTATTATTATTATTATTATTATTATTATTATTGTTGTTGTTGTTATTATTATTATTATTATTATAGCAATATTTTAGCGTGTCACCGAAAAAGTTAGTTACAGGTTACAGGGTATCTGTTCTGATCATTGTGATTATTTAAACGTTAAATTACGTCGAAAAGAGGCCTCCACTCATCCATTCTTTGGTTTCATCCCACTTCTACTTCATTTCAAAATAAGCAAACACATTATAAATGTAATTACGCGCCTTGTATCAAGGCAGTGGTAGGGGTGAGAGTGACAGAGGGAGTCAAGTAAAAAAATAGTCTCATCTAAAAAAACGAGTCAAATAAAAACTAAATTAGTCTCATTAAAAACGTCTATAAAAGAAAAGAACAACCACATTGACGTATTTAAGTAAAAGAACAAGTAAAAAAGAAAATAATATGGGATATTTTTTTTAATATAAATTGTGTTTTAAACACTAGCAGCCGTTGTGAGAAAATGTTTTTGCAATTACCCAACCTAATTTTTCTACGCTAAATCGATTATTTTTTTTCTCATTTAACCAAACGAAAGTTAACAATAACTTTTGCTAACCTTTATTGATTATTATCTTGTTTGAATCATAATGAACCACAAATTAATAATAAACCATGTTTTTATCAATTGTGTTGGTTTTATATTTGTCTGTATGAAACTTTTCATACAAACAAACTATAAAACTCTATGAAGAATTTTGGGCGGGAGTGAATCCCGCCCAAAATTGTTGTTTAAACAGTGATCACTAAAATTTGATACAGTATTTTTTTTAAATTATTTTAGAATTGAAATCTGAAATACTTATTAGATATTTTGACTCTCGATTAAAATTAATTGGAAGAGAAAATAAATTTCGCCAAATTTTCAAAAACAAAAGTTTTTTAAAAAATTGTGATTTTCCTACATAGAATAGCCCAACAATAGAATGCTCGCTTCAAATCTCTGAATAAAAATATTCCAGAATAATTCATTTTCTCTTTTCTCTTTGATTATGAAAGATAATAGAACAGTTTTTCCCTTAAAAGTTCTCCCGGAAGATTTCGCCTTCGTACGGATCTTGATCTAATGATACTCTGGTACCCTCTTGTAATTGTGCGTAGCCACATATGTGAAAAAAAAAAAATTATTACAACCATCTTAAAAGCATTAATTTCTTTGAAGTCATTCAATCTGTCGATTGCATTTCTTCAAGAAGGGAGAAACTTCACCTTACCTTCCTTCATGACATTGGATTGTTTGTTAAAAATAAACACGCATATCACATACCCCTTATATCAGCGTCAGCCACTACGTGGCCCGCGACAGATTTTTCTGCGGCGCGCCGGCACCACAGAAGAAAAAATAAAATCAAGTTCACGGGAGAGACTTTTTTTTAACATAATTATAATTTATCCGAAATAATATGTGTTAGCTATGCAGAACCGATTTCTCCGCTACGTGCCCGAAGAAACTATATAAAGAAAAAATAAAATCAAGTTCACGGGAGAGACTTTTTTTTAACATAATTATAATTTATCCGAAATAATATGTGTTAGCTATGCAGAACCGATTTCTCCGCTACGTGCCCGAAGAAACTATATGAAGAAAAAATAAAATCAAGTTCACGGGAGAGACTTTTTTTTAACATAATTATAATTTATCCGAAATAATATGTGTTAGCTATGCAGAACCGATTTCTCCGCTACGTGCCCGAAGAAACTATATGAAGAAAAAATAAAATCAAGTTCACGGGAGAGACTTTTTTTTAACATAATTATAATTTATCCGAAATAATATGTGTTAGCTATGCAGAACCGATTTCTCCGCTACGTGCCCGAAGAAACTATATGAAGAAAAAATAAAATCAAGTTCACGGGAGAGACTTTTTTTAACATAATTATAATTTATCCGAAATAATATGTGTTAGCTATGCAGAACCGATTTCTCCGCTACGTGCCCGAAAAAACTATATGAAGAAACTTTCAGCGAGGCATCAAGAATAAATACAGGAAAAACTTAAACGAATGTCGTTTGGACAATTTATTAAAATGGACTGTAATAAGTATTCCAAAAGACCAACGAATCTATCATAAAATAAACTGAACAATTTCGACCGCCATCTTCTTAAAAGACACAATCGATATCGACTAGACCAGAGTAAATTGGAAGTGCAGTATAAATACTTTTATTAAAAGTTTGGTCAAGTCACACTAGCTAGTTGAAACTAAAGATTCACTTCTTTTTTAGAACTTGCTATACTAATAATGAGAAAACTACTTTTTTTTTTAATCATTTGAAGGGAAAAAAATCAAATATCAATTGTAATTTTATTAAGATAATTTTTTGTTCTCCAGTTTTGAGAAAAATGCTATATATACATTATTAAATTGATAATAATTAAAGATGCATATTTTGGTGTATCCGTAAAGCTCAAACATAAGTTATAAGGCCTGTCTCTAAAAGTTAGTGACGTACCTGCCTTATATAAAAGTGGCGCAACTCGTGTTACTTCAATTGATAAACATACACACTCCTAATATCGCAAAGCAAAAAGATATTTAATTTTTTGCTTTAAAATAATATCTAGATGGGTTTTTTTGCAAGGTAATGCTATCATTTTAAAGCTAATGAGTTAGTTTAAAGTACTATTTACTCAGAAAATAAATTTAAAAAATGTAATTTCATTATCTTAAGAATCGTGTTTTTAGTTCGTGGAAATTTATTTAAACAGTCATAACTAAAGTTTGATACAATATTTTTGAAAATTATTTTAGAATTGAAATCTGCAATACTTATTAGATATTTTGACTTTCGATTAAAATTGATTGGGAAAAAAGATAAATTTTGCCAGATTTTTAAAAACAAAAGTTTTTAGAAAAATTGTGATTTTCCTATACATTCATAGTTTAAAAAAATTATATTAAAAAAACTATTTATCTTAGGAACTTGAATAGAGAGTCAAAACATCAAGAATTATATTACCAACAATTTCCAACCGTGACACTTTTATTGGCTTAATGAAATTTGAGTAATCATTGATCAAAAATATTAACGAAATTATAAAATTTAACGTTGAAGAGGGGGGGGGGGGGGGGCACTTGTCACCAAATTTTGCTCGTCCCCCCCCCCCCCACCACTTTTTTTTTGTTTTTCTGTTCGCCACTTCCACCACTGATTGCGTCACTTTTGTAACAAGGGTTCAATATCATTTTAATTCTAGAAACATTTTTTTTTGTACAGTTACAGAAGAGATCGATAATTTTGAAATAGATTCAATAGTAGTATTTCTAGAAAAAGTCAGGGTAGCACGAATCCGTTACGTCGAGTGATGAAATTTTCAAAAATACCATGAGTTAATTTATCTGGTAAGTTATCGTAACTCGAATCGTATTCACAATGGGAAATATTTGAATCAACAGAATACATAATAAATTCATTTAACAAAACTACATTTTATGAACAAGAAAGAGATGCTTCAAATAAACTATGTTTTGGTCGAACGCAAATAGCCACCCAGAACTTCACCCATACCAATAAATACAGATTAATTATGCTTTAATTTCCGAATTCTGACAAAGCCGTCTTAATATTATTTAGGAAATTGATTATTTTTTATGTTGTAAATAATTAAAAAAAAACATGTGGATATGAAAATTAAATAAGTTTGTTTTATTCAATTAATTTCATCAATAATATAGAACTTTAAAAAAAAAAAACTTTATTTCAAAAAATCTGTAGCAACCAAAAACAAAAAGATTATAGGCGAATTCCTTACAAATCTAAATCCTTATTCGAGCGCAAATTCTTGTATTGTAAATAATTAGATTCTCTGTATTTATAGGTATAATATTTCTAAAAACAAAATATAAACAAAAAAAGTAACATTGATCTCAGCACCCATTAACACATGTGCCTCGGCCTTGTCTACGTGGTGCACCATCAATTTTACCCAAACAATGGAAGCTTGCCCAACCACAGTGAAACAAAAGCAGCTCATTCTCATATTACATACCCCCCTTTTTAATTAAAATCGTGTTTCTTTTTCACTCGAACCACCTCCCACCTATTAATTACACGTTGTACTACTTATTGTTTTCTTTTCTCCCACTTCGACTCTGTTTCATAAAGTCCTTTGTGTTTACAATGGAAAGGGCTCTTGAGGTGGTATGCTGCTTGTGAAGCAGTCATGGATTTGAAATCGTGAGTTGTTCATTTCTGTGAAGTGTATTGTTTTTGGTGGGAGAAATCGTGTGTGATAGTCTTCAGGTGACTAGAGTTTGTTTTGTGAGATACAGAAAATTGATTAAAGATCTTTGCTTCTGAACAGACTCTGACCTTTCTCATCAAAGGAGATTTACATGTAATAGACTGAGAGGCGACTGCAATTTTCGGACCCCATCGAACATCATTCTGAATTTTTTATAGAAATTAGAGACAAGTTAGTAGATTACGAATCCATTGGTCTGCTGTGGTAAAAATGGCCGAAACTGGTCAAAAATCGACTTTTAATAAGTTGAACTAAATCCAATTGCCAAATGCGCCATGATGTGCCAAATAATGAGCATTTTTTTTTTATTTGGTAACCCTCACTCTTTAATTTTCAATTAAGAAAGTTGCAGACGATTCAGATATCTGGCGACGGTCTACTTGCATCTATTAAAAGGGAGCCAAGTTGGCAAAAAACATTACGTCACTTATGACGTAACTATTGTCGCCAATTTGGCTTACTTTTAAAAGATATAAGTTTTCTGAGCCAAAGATCAGAAATCGTTTGCGCTTTTTCTCATTGAAAATCAAAATGAAGTGGGTTGCCAGACTAATAAGTTCGTTCTATTTTTGGCAAGTTATGACATATTTGGCAATCGGATTTTAGTTCAACTCATTCCAAGTCGATTATTGATCAGTTTCGGCCATTTTTGCCACGGCAGACCAGTGTATTCTTAATCTACTCACTTTTCTATAAAAAATTCAGAATGATGTTCGATGGGGTCCAAAAATTGCAGTCGCCTCTCGGACTATAATGAATGTCCTTTAGTACTTCCCTTTTCGTTTTTTGCATTTTCTAATATTTTCCGGAATTTGTGAGATGCACCTTGAATCTAGTCGGATCTCGCTTAGACGGATCTTACCAATTCTGTTACAATCTATAAAAAGCCCCATACTCCTGTTTGGCTACGCTTTTAACTTTTTGACACTTTGCTCTCTTTTTACGCTCGCCAAGCGTTGCACCTGCCCTCCGCGTTTCTAGAAATTCTTGTTTTAATTCGACCACGACTTGCTTATTAAGACGGTCAACACCAATGCACTGTTACATACACATAGGTGTTCAAAAACTATCCTATATTGTATTTTCAAAATATTAACCAAAAATTATTAATATTTGTATTTTGAAATAGGACCTCACAATTAATATTTATCCAGATCTCAACTATCAAAGTGTAACAATTCTAGTCAATTGAATCTTGACAATGGATTCCTGAAAATTCATCTATTTTCCAATGGAGTGACAGAAAAAACTAGCAAAAGAAAAGAAGAAAACTTTATTTTGTTATTTTTCTGATTTTAACCACTTGAGTGTGTTTACAAGTATCTGGAAAATCTTGTATCTCGCCTGCCAGAGAATATATATATATATATATATATATATATATATATATATATATATATATATATATATATATATATATATATATATATATATATATATATATATATATATATATATATATATATATATATATATATATATATATATATATATATATATATATATATATATATATATATATATATATATATATATATATATATATATATATATATATATATATATATATAGTTTTTTTTTTTTTTTTTTTTTTTTTTTATACCTTGAAGGTGTGTAGGTTGAAAGATGAAATTAACTGGCGAAGGATTGATAAAGCAAAAAATGGTTCTAATGTTAATGAATGTTTAAGTATTGTTTTAAAAATGGATTTATTTACAAATGGACAAACTTTTAGATGGAATCTATAGTAGCAAGTGTCAAGTAAAATGTAAATTAGTTGCATCAAAATTTTAAAGAAGTTCTGTCTAATTAAAAAAAAAAAAAATTATAAAGAACCTTCAGTTTTTCACCAGATATTTTCTGATTTGTTAAATATAGTAAATAAAAATAATTATAATTTAGAAATATCACGTTTGGTAACCGAACTTTTTATTCTGTTAGAAAAGTAAATAATTGTGTTTTAGAAATAACCTTCACAAATCACCAAAATTTACCTATTTAGGAAGAAATTTACAAAATGTAAAATCAGAAAACTTGTTGTTTTTTTTACTATTTCATTAGCAGATAGGAGGAGCAACGATAGTTAAATGAGTTTTGATATGTATTTAGTGTATTTATTGATGTTATAAACTGAAACGGAAAAGTTAATACAGGTTTTAACAGTTAGTTAAACATTGCTAACTTAATTTAAATATTTTCATAAACTAACTTTCAAAAAATGCGTAAATGTTGTGAGCTAAGAAATCTTTAAAAAAAAGCCCAAAAACAATCAAAGTAGGAAAAATAAAAGAAACTTTTGAAGTTAACAATTAATGAAAAATAAAAAATTTACAAGAAAAAAAGTAAAACTAATGTTGGAAAGTAGGCATAACGCAATGTTGGACACACATTTACGTCACATGAGTGAGATTGTCAGCGTTGATGAAAAAAAAAAATCATTTGATGAAGAAAATTGAGATGAAAGCAACAAAACTCATATTAATTTAAGTGAAATGCATTGTCTTCATACAAAATTAATATAAATATAGTAAAGGTTTTATGGAAAGGTATCACACGGCATCGAATTGGAGAGCGCTTAAATGAATTTAAAGTCTATTGTCTGACTAAAATCGGCATTCTTCATTAACTACCCATATAGCACACATCCTTCCATGGATGTCCCAAGGAAGTCATTCGGAGTCACGAGGATGAATGGGGACTTCCTAGGGACCTTCCAGTGAGGATGTGTTGTGCTACATGGGTATATAGCACACATCCCTAGGAAGTCATTCGGAGTCACGGGGATGAATGGGGACTTCCTAGGGACCTTCCAGTGAGGGTGTGTGCTACATGGGTATATAGCACACATCCCTTGGAAGTTATTCGGAGTCACGTTGATGAATGGAGACTTCCTAGCGACCTTCCTGGAAGAATGTGTGCTATATGGGTAAATAAGGTTGTATCATCTATTGCTATTCATCTCAAATTTTAATTTTAAAACAAAAATGGATGTGATGAGTGATTAAAACAAAAGAGAATAGTCAAGGTGATGAATGGAGACTTCCTATGGACCTTCCTGGAAGAATGTGTGCTATATGGGTAAATAAGGTTGTATCATCTATTGCTATTCATCTCAAATTTTAATTTTAAAACAAAAATGGATGTGATGAGTGATTAAAACAAAAGAGAATAGTCAAGGTGATGAATGGAGACTTCCTATGGACCTTCCTGGAAGAATGTGTGCTATATGGGTAAATAAGGTTGTATCATCTATTGCTATTCATCTCAAATTTTAATTTTAAAACAAAAATGGATGTGATGAGTGATTAAAACAAAAGAGAATAGTCAAGGTGATGAATGGAGACTTCCTAGGGACCTTCCTGGAAGAATGTGTGCTATATGGGTAAATAAGGTTGTATCATCTATTGCTATTCATCTCAAATTTTAATTTTAAAACAAAAATGGATGTGATGAGTGATTAAAACAAAAGAGAATACATGTATTCTAACTCATAATTCAACTGATTACTAAATATTTCTTGGGTGACATGTACATAAATTGATTTGATATTGATAGTACAAAAATTGTGTTGACTTGAAAAAGCCTTGTGACAGCAATTAGCTCTCATATTTTAATCTAAATAGAAGGAAATAAAAGAAAAATATGAAATTACAATCAAAGCAAAAAACTAACTTCTAAAATAGCGTGTTGACAGTACAAGTATTCACATGTTGTATGATCTTTCGTTCACATTCGTAATTGAAAAGTTTTTAAGAAATGGTCTGCTTGTACTATAACCAATAAATCAATTGGAAAAAGCCTTAATGCAAATGCTTTCAAAAAAAGGTTTGAAAATGTAAACTTTTGACTTAGTTTAAAGATGCAAAAAGTTTGGAGACATATTTTTTAACGTTTACACTACATTTCTTGGCAATCGTAAAAAGCGTATAAGAGTGGAGCATTAAAAATGTGAAGTAAAAAAATAAAACCTTGAAAAAATATGTAACTAAGAAATTTTAGAAACAAAAGAACTTATTATTCATCAATTAAAGTCGTTTATGAAAATATCAGATTTATTCCCACCGGTTTTTCACAAACTATAAACTTTCTACACCAAATATTGCTTGGTATAGATGAACACATATTCATGCGTTTCTAAAATCGTTTCAAACTATTTTGACAGGACAGGATATTTTTAGGTTTATTGTTTTAATTTACTAATTTACTTGTTTATAATCCTGATATTCACTCACTGGTAATTAATTTAAGAACACAACGTTGTGAATGGAAACTATATAAATTCAATAAAACAAACTGCGGTAGCAAATGATATTTAGAACAAATGAAATCGAAAGTACTAATCCAAAAACAATTTGTGAATCAAATGTAACATGGAATATTGCAATTAGCGTCAAATTAATAGGCCAATGTTGATATAGGTAGCGTTTATGTCCCCCCACCAAAAGAAAGACATTGTTCGCTGTCATTTGTGCTTTTGTGATTGGAAGTACGAATTTTATCCTTGCGCTGCCAAAAAAAATCTCAACTTTATGAAAAAATTTTAAACCCATAAATTTTCAGTTGCAACCTCGACAATAAATTATGTGGATAATAAGGAAATGCGATCGTTTCTGAGCACTCTGGTTATATGTGGATACTAGTTATGGATTATATATGGACGAATAACTTGAATTACCTGAATTTGGCTGTATATGTAATAATAAACAACAGAAAATATTACCAAAATGGTGATATCTTGGTGAAAAGTTTGGCAATAAAAATAACAGTCACTTCCTTTTATTAACACAATTTTTTATCTTCGTACAGACAGATAAATGAACATAACCTTTGTACAAGTTTTTCCTTATTAATGTAAAAGTAAAAACTAATAATTAATTTTAAAATGAAATTAAATATTTCTTTGCTAATAGAAAATGAAATTGAAATTTATTTATTTTGTATTCTATATCTATTGCTGTAAATTGCTTTCCAACCATTCTTTGTTGTTTCCAAGTTAGTGGGAGAAAAATCTCAATTTTTAGTACCAGATCATTATACAATTTTTTTTTTTTTTTTTATTACTATTATTAAATGGGGATTAAATGGTTTAACATTTAAAGAAGGTACACTTTCTAAAGTTAAGAGGGGTACATTTTACCAAACCCTACTAGCTTAGAACACATAGAGAGAAAAGAAATACTTTCATTGGTCCCTAAGCTAAAGTCACAATGACAACATGGCACGTGGAGGAGGAATTTAAGCTGTTGCTTCTTTGCTAATTTCACAACCCTCTTTGACTAGTTTGTTTATATTCAACATTTTTGAGCCAGATAATTTAAAATTGGAAAATCGTTATTTTTTTTTTTTTTTTTTTTTTTTTTAAAGAAGGAAATTAAGTGTTATACCTTTAAAATTCTGAACGTGAAAAATAAACAAGACTCAGTAGCAAAAGAAAAGAAGGCGTGTTTTATACAAATGCTTAAAATATTTGTTGCAAAGAGATGCGTTAAAATCCCATTTAATTCCAAAGTTAGCCAAAGTCGGAAGCAAAAATTTTGGAAGATTGGTCAATTTTGGCATTGACTCGAGAATAGTTCCAAAGTATACGAAACACCAAAAACATCATAAAATATAGTTTTTTTACCCTCCGTCCTTTCTGATTTTTTTTTTTTTTTAATTTTGCATTAAGATTTCGAAACTTTACATATATTTTATAATCATTGGATGAAATTGACCGATGTTCAGTTTATCAGTTCAATGCTTTAATGTTCAAGTGATTGAAGATGCATTTTTGTCTTAATATCTAAGCTCTCAACACTTCTAATATTTTATTTAAATGTTAGGTTATTTAAAAAAATATATATATAATACTTTGAGCACTAATTTAGCAGATTCCAATATTGCACGGAGTATTTTCTAAGAAGAAAATTTAAACGAGCAAAAAAACCTTCCCATGCCGGGAATCGAACCCGGGCCGCCTGGGTGAAAGCCAGGAATCCTAACCACTAGACCACATGGGACACATCGCTGACTGATTTCTTAATAAGAAATACTTCCTCTAATATAAAGAAAATCTAACCTTGCTTCAAAAAGATAATAGTGACTGATAACAAAATACTAGTTTGAATGCAACTTAATTTTAGAGTGATTCAGTCCAACTGATACATTTATCAGTTGTATATTAGCTGATATATTATCTGTAATTAATTTCAATCCAAAAGAATCAATGATAATTGATGTATACAATTCAAAAATAAAATGAAAAAATATCGTTCGTTAAAGTCTTGAACAGGTGATGCCGCTAATGTTAATAATGGTGTTAAAATAATTAATATATTAAACTAAAGGTCAATACTATATCTTAAGAAAATACACCTTTTTATCTATTGAAATTTCATTATTTTTTTTAATACCGGGTATACTATTTCTTTTAAGCAATATATCTAATATTTTATAGGTATTAAAATTTCTATAAAAAAAAAGCATAGAAAAGGCTGATAAACTCTTTTAGAGTAAATTTCAAGTTCTTTTTAATCTTGTTCATATGAAAATGGATAGTCAGTCTCTATTGCCATCAAACAGACCTTCTTTACAAAATATAAAAGATCTGTTGAATAGCGACAACAATGCGATTAATTTCAAAACTAATTAAATGACAAAATAAAAATTTTAAATTTAAGCAAAATATTAAATAATTAAAGATTTGTGAAGTTTTAGCGGCACATCAGTTTTGCAAAGAAGTAAATTTATCTCCAAAGGAAAGTTTACTTCTAGCATTTTCCATAATTTTACAGTAAAAGTGATCAAAGTAAAGAAATTGAATTTTCTTACTGCTATAAATAATCTTCAAATATGAATATTGAATATATATATTATTCGCGCCTATTATTTTACTTCATTTTTTGGCCTTAATACCTGCCGTAGGGTGGCTTTGAAACATTTGATATTTTGTAGTAGGTATTTCTAAAGTAAAAAAAATTGAGGTCAAAATAACGCGGGATTTTTTAATTAATGCCTTTTTTAAATCCTTTATATTAACTTCGATTTTGTGTGTAGGTATGTTTATCGATGGAGGGCAAACCTGCAGAGGTCTCATTAACCCCCTTGCCGCCATCCAATTGAGCTGAAACTTGGAAGATCGATTCGATGTTGATGACAATTCATTCTATCAAATTTTAAGAGCAGCCACTGTCACTAAAAGGTCATTTTTATGGAATACTAATAAACCAACTTGCCGTCATCCAATCGCGCAGAAGTAGCATTTAACCGATCATTGAATATACCCTTTCCTATTGCCAAATTTGTTTTAATAAATAAATAATAAAATAAAGTGTTTTAATCAGAATAAATGAAACATATTTGGATGTGACTGCATGAATTCACATTCATTTTTAATGAATAAATTTTGAAAAATATTTTACCACATATTTTGCTGATAAAGATGTTTTTAATATTTAAAATTGGATGCAAAACACATTTCGATGTGACTGCGTAAATTCACATTCATTTTTAATGAATAAATTTTGAAAAATATTTTACCACATATTTTGCTGATAAATGTTTTTATGATAAGATGAAATGTATGATAAGATGTTTTTAATATTTAAAATTGGATGCAAAACATATTTGGATGTGACTGCATAAATTCACATTCATTTTTAATGAATGAATTTTGAAAAATATTTTAACACATATTTTGCTGATAAAGATGTTTTTAATATTTAAAATTGGATGCAAAACATATTTGGATGTGACTGCATAAATTCACATTCATTTTTAATGAATAAATTTTGAAAAATATTTTACCACATATTTTGCTGATAAAGACGTTTTTAATATTTAAAATTGGATGCAAAACATATTTGGATGTGACTGCATAAATTCACATTCATTTTTAATGAATAAATTTTGAAAAATATTTTACCACATATTTTGCTGATAAAGGTTTTTTTAATATTTAAAATTGGATGAGAACACCAAGTATAACAATTGACAATTCTTAAAAAGGATTTATATTAGAAACTTTATTTTAATGGGTTATATGTTTTTAAAATCTAATCTATAAAAACTTTCTAAAGTGTTAAAAAAAATACCCTCTCCTTCCGTCTTCAAATTTTCTTAATGAGTAAATAGTACCGTTGTTATACCACTTATTCAAATTCATATGAGAAAGTACGAGTGTAGCCTTTTCTTGATATGAATGGCGAAGTGATGGATGAATGAGATTGCGATTAACCAATGGGAGTCGATGACAGGTGGTTAAACAAATGTTGTCAGATGATGTATGTTGAGCCCTTTTTAATTGAGAGTGATTACTATTCAAGCATTCTATCCTTAGAACTTCGCTTCATCACGAGGCGTTGGAAAACGATTTAACAGACACCCTTTACAGATCCATGCACTGTGTTTCATAAACATATTGATTGTTAAGAGGACTTGGTACCCCTTGTTTTCACAAAAAAATAATAAAAATATCAATTTTCTATTTTTTGAGTGTTTATAGTCTTTGAAACCTTCTCCTTATTCTGGCAAGTTTTTTAACCGATCCGATAACTGCAATTGCAGAAAAACTATATTTGTACGGAGAATTTAGCAATGCTGCTATAGCTCCTTTGATATTTCGAAAGCAATTTTCTCCTTTCGTGATGCCGACCAAACGGTATAGTGGTTAGCATCCTGGCTTCTAGGCCGCGAGGTTGCGGGTTCGAGTCCCGTGTAGGCATGGGTGTTTGTAAATGTATGTTGGTTTGTTAAATGACGAAATGTTTCGGCGCATTATAGCCCTCGTGTTGCTGACGGCGCCAGATAATCTGAATACAACCAACCAACCAAAATCTGTTCGTGATTTTTGAAATTCTCACCTAACTCAACATGCTAAAACTTCAGCAAATATGGATGAAATTACTTGACCTTTTTTTGTGTGTCATTCTAAAGATCTATTTGATAAAAAAAGACATGGGTTTTTGAATAAAATATCAACTATTTTTTTGTACAAATTTGAATGATGAAAAATACCCTTTTTTGAGCTTTTTATGCCTATAGGTACAGAAATTATCGTTTATCTCAAAAACTATTTTACTTACTCCAAATCCAATGCTAAAAAGTTAGAGTATGTTACTAGGAACATTTTTTTTAAAAAAATCAGGAATAAATATTGAAAAATGGAAAAGAAGATAGTGTTTTAAATTTGATGTATTTTTGTACAAAATTTAATTTTAACAAAGTAATACTTCCAAATATGTAAAATATTAATTACACCAAATCCGATGCTAAAAAAATTCGAGTATATTACTAAGAACATTTTTTTTTTTAAAAAATCAGGAATAAATATTGAAAAATGAAAAAGAAGATAGAATTTGAAAATTTAAGAAATTTTTTTAAAAATTTAGAGCACTGTGCGAATTTTATTTTTCAATAAAATTTAGTTTTTACGAAGTAATACTTCCAAATATGTAAAAATTATAATTTTAAAGGTTTAATGGTTTATTTTAAGGAATGATGGACCTTAATTGCTGCCCCATCGATTGAATGAAATAAATAGAGTGTTTATAATTAAATTTCGAACTTTTAAAAAGCTGTACAGAAACTTGATCAGACTTGTCAAACAAACTTGTCAAAATGACCAGAAACTTGATCTGTATATACACGAAATAAGGTGAAAGGGTTAGGTATTACCAAAAAAATATTTTGAACAATTTATCTTTAATGCTATACTCCTTTCAATTTATTTTTCTTTAGTCATACCTCTTTCCACTTTTTCGCATATATTAAAATCAAATTTTAAGTCATTCCGACGATTTTTTTTTTTTACCACTTTTTGAAAATTCAACGCTAATTAGAATCACATTTAAATTATTATAACTTAAGTTCACCTTTCAAAAAGTATAAGTTCAAAAGCATGGCTTTCTTTGTTTTACCAAATCATAGTTTGCAAAATGCAATGCTATAGCATTAGAAAAAAATAGTACGAAATTTTTGGGTTTTTCCCTTGTGCCATACCGATGTTCTCATCTTCGTGTACATACAAGTTTAATTGTTGGTCATTATGAACAGTGGTTATCTTGCAACTTTTTGAAAGTTGAACTTCAATTACTAAAACCCTGTATTTCACAACTCAATGTTTGGAGAAATGCTGTTTCCAAACACATTCATGAAAAACAAAAAATAAATTGAAAATAAAATTCAGAAAGTGAAAAGTTTGTGTGTGCTTTCTAAGGGGATCACATAAATAAAATAAAAAAAATAAGCACTAATTCTTTCTTCTAAAAAGCTGATTATAATATATCTTCACTTTATTTTCTCATCAAATTTCAATTATAATTATCTATTATTGTTGTTGTTATATCACTTGCAAATTATCATGCACTTTGAAAGACAATGTCATTTGAACAAAATTACAATAATTGTAAGAATAATAAGGCGTACATGGAGCTTTATATTGTGTAGTCTTGAAATAATCAGTCAAGTGCACACACTCAAGTACATGTAGAGTATTAGAGTTAACGTAGGAGTAGGTACAAAAGATGTTAGGATACCCAAAGGAGTTCTAAACTCTGAACTCAACGAGTGTTAAAACAATAGACCTTTATTGCCCATTAACGAAAGTTTAAGTTTTAAAGACCTTAACCTTTATTAATTGGTAATAAAGCACATTAACCTTTATTACCTATTAACGGTTTTCGACTTGGAACATATACTTGTCGTCGTTGCCAACACAGGTTTGCATTGTTATAATTGCAGTTTGCAATCATTGTCTACAAAAACGGGTGCGATCATGATTACAACAGAATGACTATTTATGTTTGTTACTTTTGTTGAAAATTTACGATTTTTGAGGTAAATCTCTCCAATAGCCCTTTGCACTCACCTATAAGACAATTTTATATCACTTTAAATTTTTTGCTAAATCAAAAGTCCCGACAGATATCTCAATTGGTTGTTGGTGGTCTGAAGGTAACTAGACATCTCTGGTTGTTATCGAAGATCTATTACGATTCTGCTTTTAAAAATAGTATCCTTGAACCATAAAATTCACATAACCCTGAGCAAAGACAAAAATTTAAATATTTTAAAACTCTTATTTACTTTCAATTACCCTTATGTATACATATGGTAAGGAAAGTATAGCATTCGGTAAAAAAAATAGATTTGTTTTGCATTTCTCCACGTTTTGGAACATCCTGATTTCAAAAAAGTGATCTAGAAAAAATGTATATGTGTAAATGTGTCTGTGGTTAGCATAACTCCCGAAAAAATTGACCTATGATGTTCAAATTTGGTATGAGGGTTAGTGGTGGCGTTAAGTTTTCTTCAAAATCGTGCATGTGCATAAGGTAGCTGCCATTGAAAAAATCATGTTTTTCAATGATTGCTAAAAAGCTCCAATGATTTTGATAAAAATTGCTGTGGTAATGCCTCTTAAGGTGTTCTAAACATCCCCACCTCCGAAACTCCTGTAAA
Source organism: Linyphia triangularis (assembly GCA_963978545.1). Classification (NCBI taxonomy): domain Eukaryota; kingdom Metazoa; phylum Arthropoda; class Arachnida; order Araneae; family Linyphiidae; genus Linyphia; species Linyphia triangularis. Next base: position 93,013,594 of record OZ021727.1, read on the forward strand.
AACGTTTTAATGGCGTAAAAATTTGAAAAACGAATGCTTTCAATAGAGAGTTCTCTTTCTTTGAGCATACCTCATCAACGATAGGTTTTTCTTCTCCCCTCAGCTTCGCTATTAATAAAGGATAATATAAAGATTTTCAAAAAGTATATCGCCAAAATCGCCATTTTGGCGGAGTTTTTTTTTTTTTAGACCCATATAAGAATTATCGCCAAACTGGCCATTTCTTCTAAATGAATGCTGAAAATATACAAACAGTAAATGACACAAATCCACGTCAGTATTATAGTGTAATTGAAAGTTGTGCGATGTTCCACATTCTTAGTTTTTCCTTAAATGCCCCGTCATTTGAAGTCCCTTTCGTTAAAGACTGTCCACTTTTCCACTAATTTACAAAAATCCTCAGTCTTCAAATGATTGCTCTCTTATAAATACAATTAGGAATGAATACTGTGACAAAAAACAGTAATTTATATTCAATAATCCCTCGGAAATCAATTTAGCGCTTCTGTTTTACGCCAACCAAAGGAAAACAAAAACATTATTCACATCCACGATTGCAGCCAGTTTTTAATGGCGTCTATTAAGCATTCAAAGCTCCATGGAGACCCCCTAGGTGCTTATTCAGCTCAGTGCTCTTTCACACTCCATCATTCTCTCATTACTCGCAGAAACACAATGAAAGGTAAAAACACAAATTATTTGAATCGCAGCGAACTCGTGATCTGGAGCATTGGCGACTGCCAATTGCCCAACGTTTATTAATTTCCTTTTTTCATGAACTCAAGGGGACCATGTTATGCAGCAAAGAACCAAGTAAAAAAATGAGAACTTCGTTAAAAAAAAATGATAATATTCCCTTGAGATCAAGAAAGTCTGCTAAATTTTTAGCCAGTGCAAAACTATTTGTAAAGAGCATTCACATTAAGTCTGCAATATAAGTATTAAACTACTGTTTATTTTTGCTATTGAAAAATGGAGGTTTGTGAAATCATTTACTTTAGCTCAACTCGATAAATTCCTGTTGCATTAAACTATCTTACATTTGAACAGGTTCAAAATAAACTATTTTTAATTGGTAAAGGGCAAATAACCTTTGTTATAAATTGAAGTATGAATTTTTTTTATTGTTACAGAGACCAATTTTTCAAGAAAATATCAAATATTATATTCATTTATGTTTGTTAACCTGACATAATTTTCAAAAATCACTAAACACATAAATTAGAAGATCTATTAGTCATTTTACCTAGTAGGAATTTAACAGGTTTAACCTAGTGGGTTTTTCCAGGTTAAGTAAGAAGTAGTTCCTTTTGAAATACAGAGGAATTTCCCAGTGTACAATCCTTCTAAGATCTACATCTTTCTGAAGAGACCATAGAAAGAAATGCTCCTTTTTCAAAGACTACAGAAAGAATTCTGCTTTTTTTGCAAAATCCTACAACTTTCTATTTTAGATTCCGTTTGAAACGTTTAGTACAAAATCGGCCCAAATATTGCTTCAAAACTTCGCAAGTTCGTGTTGTAGTTATAGCAACGAGAATAGATGGATAATCAATAAATTGGTACAGAAAATAAAGCTTTTTTTTTTATTCACACAATTAAAAATGCATTTTATATTCTGATAAGAATTTAAAAAAAAGTGCATTTGTAATGTTGCATTGCTAAAGGAAGGAAAACTTTCGCTAGTTTTAAAGCAATATTTCGATTTATTTTACACCGATGAAAATATTGGGGTAGACAATTATATGACAGAAATATAATAAAAATCACTCATTATTTCGTCCAAATAGTTAATGCTTTACAGAGGAAAGATGCACCCATGTTTTCTCTACTATCAAAAATTTGGATGAATTCCGATATGTTTTTCCTTGTAGAGGTTGGTCCTTTGTTGCATACCTCCGTCCGAATGCCCTGTTCCTTTTCTGTCTCTCAAATTGGCTGGGTGCAACTGGCTACCGGTGTGTTATAATAAGCCATAAATCGTGTTGCCGGACGTGTAATTGCCCTCCAAACAGCTGCCGCGTATTCCGGGAGGTAATTCGCAGGTATCGACCGATTCGACGATTGTTTCCACTCAAATACCAATCAAATCCGCGTTATAAATTATCCTTCTTCGGCAGCAGTGCGCCGAAAATCGTTCTAATCCAATATCACCTGATACGGTTCTATTTTTTTTTCTATCATGTATCTAATTTTTTTTTTTTTTTTTCTCTCCATCGGAACCCTATAAACGAAAAAGTGCCTGTACTCCCTGACATTTCTAACCTTCGGAGTTGGGTGTCGTGGTAAGTGGTGGTATTATCAAAGAAATGAATACTTTTTATTTATGGTCCCATTGTATGTTTGCTCGCAATTGCATTCATCAATATATGCTCTACTTTCTGTATACTTTTCTAACTTCTAAATGATAAACGCCTTATCTACAATTTAAAAATAAAGAGTATTGTTATGAATTTTTCCGCTGAGGCAATGATTTGCACAGTTTTTAAGATAAAAACTACTATTTATTCAGTCTTCAAAGGCACAAAATTTATTCAAAGACAATAGTTTAATTACCCTCAAGCTTCAACACAAACTTCAGTCAGAACAACTTCGAATACATCGATTATACAAGTTCCCTCTAGTAAACAAAGCAATCAGCTCACACTGAAGTCCAAAGTCAATCTGAAAACTTTCAAGATCTCCAGTCTTATTTATACTTGGCGCGAGAGGACATTCGCGAAATGTCCAGCCAATTCGTCGGAAAAGAAACATCTCGAAATTTCTCGATTGCTTTAGGTGTTGCCACCTTTTTCTAACCTGTATAATCGCTGTCAATAAATAAAATAAGATACAAATAAATTACAATAGAATTTTTAAATAATACGTCACTATTTACACTATATACAGACAATTTGTGCAACAGTATGTACTTTCTGACTTACTGGTATTATTTTGAATGAATCCAACAGAGACAAGTCCTAAAATCAAATACTCAAGGAATTATTTACTCGTGGAATTATTAATTATTTTTTATTCAAACAACCCTGTTAACGCGACATCGCTTAACAAGAAATCCCGTTTAATGCATAATTTAAGTTGTTTCCCGTATGATGAAGCTTAAACTTAACGTTAATTTATTCGTTTAACAGAAAATCGCATAACGGAAAATCCCGCCTATGACGAAGAAAAATTTGCTCTTTAAAACACTTTTTTAAGACCTTTATTATTTGAGGCAAAATTTAAAATTCTTACGAAAGCTTTTCTCAAGTTGATACAATTTGAAACAGGCAAAATGCCTGAGTGATCAAATTACAAGATAATCGCTGTGAAATTAGCTGATTTGTGCACGAATTTAGATGGCATCATTCTATAAACTGGTTTTGTGACGTCACGTATCTAAATAAATCCATCATCGATAGTATCCAACAGTAGTTTAGAAACTAAACTCGGTCGCATTTGTATGTGTTGAAACCTGGCAATATGAGTCGGAAGCAGCAATCGATATCCTTAGAAACTAAGAAAAAAAATTTGATCTGAAATGGAGGAAAATTAATAAAAAAAAAAAAATGCGGCCAAGTATAAATTTTCAACAACACTCTATCAAGGATTTAAAAATAAAATCGAAAAAAGATTTGAGGGGTTTATGATGTAAATACAAATACAAATATACAAATACAAATTTTAAGACCACCAACAGGCTCAAGGCCCAACAGGGTTGGTCGAGTAAATATATATATACACGTATATAGAAATAGAAAATAATTTGCATACGATAGTTACACGATCATACATACAATATAGCTTAGTTACAGGATCATGCACACAATATACAATAGTTACAGGATTATACAATACAATATACATAATACAATACAATGTACATAATACAATGCAATATACAAAGTTGACACAGCGTTTGACAATCATACTGGAAAAATGCAATATATAATGCAAGCAATATATACAAGCTGACACAATATACAATAGTTGCAGGATTATACAATACAATATACATAATACAATGCAATATACATAATACAATGCAATATACATAATACAATGCAATATACATAATACAATACAATACACAAAGTTGACACAGCGTTTGACAATCATACTGGAAAAATGCAATACATAATGCAAGCTGACAAATTTTATAAAAACCAACAGTACGCAAACATAAGTAACCAATATGGTAACAAAATAACCTAAATTATATATATACAAAGTACAAAATATAAGTTACTTACCTAGCCAGTGTAATCCAATTATTGAATATTGATGATCCCCCAGTGCATATCTAACTGTTTCTTAAAACTCCTTACGCTCTCTGATTTTACAACATTTGCTAGCAAATCATTCCAATCATTGATAATGATAATTCGAAACCTGCAAGGAAATGGATGCGAACTGGCAAAATAGAAAACATGAATTAAAAGCAGCAGTATTAAATACACATATAGCTAGTAGTTTAAATCTGCATTAATTGGATAAAAAGTTTTTAGATGGTTGACACAAAATTCGATTAACGCGAAAAATTTCGGTGGTTCTTTCGACTTTGTGTTAACAGGGATTGACAGTAAATACACTTCACAATATAATTCTTTAAGGGAAAGAAATATCTACCTTTCAGCAATTATGACCATTTACCCTTAATAAAGTTGGACAATTTATTTTTTCTTCTTAATTCAAAACAGTTTTACTATGAAAAGTGGTTGTTATGAATGTTTTTCGATCTGCTCAAAATTCTGATCAATTTCCAAAAGAATTCAAAAGTTCTATAACAATGATTATTACGATTTTGCTCTCCAACTTTGTTCTACAACAAACTCAAAGGCTCTATATCAAAAATATTTTACGATGGTGTTCCATTAAATTTCTGGATTAACAAAAGAAATGTTTCTACTTTTAATACTTAAACAAGAGTAGTGATGCCTTACTCTTTAATGTTGAACGCAATTACTATGCATAGAATATACTTTACGAAAAATCTTTAAAATCTTATAGGCTTTCGATTGAAACATGATTCGGAGTTCTAAAACACAAAATTTATTCAATGCCACAATAATTATTGTGAAACTTTGTGTCTGAAGCTTTTTACTGCAAATTATTTTCAAGAACTTGAAAAGAAACCAGTTTTGCTGCATTCTGCGAAAGGGACGACGACTTTCGAAGCTTTTTTAATTAGCCACTAAATTTTTTCGCAGATGTTTCTTCTCAGTAAATTTTGCATGCAGTCAAGACTTTCAAAGCTGCAGCTTCTGAAAAACAGGTTCAGTGATAAATGTTCCAAGATGGCTAGCTCAACAAACTTGCCTTTCAAGAAGTTTGTAAGGTATGAACCTTACTTGCGGAAAAACAAAATACATAAGGCTTTATTACCTCTTTTAAGAGTAAAGAAACGTAAGAGTTTCTCTCCCGAAAAGTCTTGAACATTTTTAAATTTTAAAGATTTCGTTTAAGGTACATCTGGACAATTTTTAGAATTTGAGAATTGTATCACTATGAAACTGAAATGGTTTATGAAACATATTTTAAAGATAATTAGGTTGAAACATGTAAATTAGGCAGAAAGTGTCATTATCATTATAAATCACACAAAATCATATAAATGATGTATTGCCTTAGTTTCTTTAAGATCAATAATTATGAATTAGTCATAACTTAAGATAAATACACCAAAAGAAAGTGTTATTAGCATTCTAAATCACACAAAATCATATAAATACTGTATTGTCTTAGTTTTTTTAAGATCAATAATTATGAATTAGTCATAACTTAAGATAAATACACCAAAAGAAAGTGTTATTAGCATTCTAAATCACACAAAATCATATAAATACTGTATTGTCTTAGTTTTTTTAAGATCAATAATTATGAATTAGTCATAAGATAAGTACAGCAAATAGTTAATTTCCAACTTAATTTTTTGAATTAAATGCTTTTGTATAGCAGCTACTTTGTAGAATTTAAAACCAAAACAATTATTTCATACTTAACTAAAAACTTAAACTCAGGATGAAGTTAATTTCTCAAAGTATTGATAGAATGAGTATTTAAAAGTCTACGAGTATTTAAAAATCTGTTAAAGTTTGCTTTAACAATTTGACTGAAAATCAAATTCTTTCTAGATTTCTAGTATTTTTATATAGTTTTATATAGTTTTACTAGTTTCTAGTATACAAATTTATTACTGAATAATCACAGACAAAAGAATACTTTCAATTTCAAGTCAATCACAATGGCAACCAAATATCAAACGACATACCTATCGTATCACAAATTCACGTCTTTTTACATCTCCAAGAAGCCATCAACAAGAACGAATTCCCCTTCTTTTCCTTGAGGTGAGAATTTATGGTCAATTATCAACTTCCGAACGTTGTTAAACTGACCCGTGCAAATGCGTGATTGATTGACTTAACTCCCTGGACATTTCAACGCGTGCAGTCATAAAAGAGCCATTAACTTTCGTCGACCTCTTCTTGTTAAGAAACTAATTTTGAAGTGACCATGAATGGGGGGGGGGTTGACTTTGTGGTCAGTCCTAGGACTCCTGATCTTAATCCTTTTAGTCAAGTCATCATAGGAAAGTACTTACTTGACTTGGGGAGTTGAGGGGGGTGAGAAATCAAGGAAGAACTTTTCTTTTGCACATGTAAATGGAATCAAGCTTAGAGATTTACTTGAATGGTCGTAAAAATAAACTTGTATCAGATAAAGACTTAAATTGAAGTATGCCAAAAGGACTTTGTGGAAAGTAATCGGACTCAAGACTTAATCCCTGGGGAGTATCAGTAAGTTCTAAAAGATGACCAAAGGGGATGAAATACCCACGGAAGAGCTTTTCTTTCGAACATGTGTTGAGTTTCTTTTCAGCTAAAATGGTTGTAAAGATTAAAGCTACTTTTTGCGTTATTAAAAGGAAGGCAGTACATAAGGGCCATTTCCCATTAAATAAGGCATCAGTGAAAATTTCAATATATTTTAAACAGTAAAATTCTCCCAATATATAATAAATTACACGTTAAATTTTTTGAAAATCTAACATTTCATTCTTTTCTGCTTTTCAAATTAGTTTCAATAAATTATAATGGACGAAATATTTTAGTGCTGAATGTTAGTCTATAATCTCATGAAATTTAAATTACAAAGAATAAAATACTATTTTTATTCACAAAATTTAATTAACATTAGTTTTTTAATAGTTTAAAAGTAGAAATAAATATGAACCTAAAGTCAACTGTCAGAACATTATACAGCGTATGCAGAGATTCAGCTGTGTGTGTTTTTTTAGGCAAAATGCTTAAGAACTTTTTTACATGCTAAAATTTGATAGTGTGATTTAGCTCTTTTGCTAAATCATTTTGAGATAAAATTTGCAAAAACATCATTTTTGTTATCCCATTGTTAGTCATCAATTTAAAAGAACAAGTAAGCAGAAGGAAGAAAAATAATTTTCCAGTTCATATTTGGTATAAATTAGCTTTATATTTAAATTTAATAATGATTTTATAATAAAAAATTTCTTGATTGTGATAAATTAAATATCACGATTTTGAAGGAACTTTTAATCATTTAGCAATTTGCTAAAATGAAAATTGGGATTTTAGCTTTTTTGCTAAAGAACTTTTGCACACCAGCTTAAAGCTGATCACTTATCATATTGACGTCCAAATTGTGATAGTCTATGACAAGAGTTATGTATGTGATATTTATTTATTTATTTATTTATTTATTTATTTATTTATTTATTTATTTATTTATTTATTTATTTATTTATTTATTTATTTATTTATTTATTTATTTATTTATTTATTTATTTATTTATTTATTTATTTATTTATTTATTTATTTATTTATTTATTTATTTATTTATTTATTTATTTATTTATTTATTTATTTATTTCCATCATCGGAAAGTTATTTTTTATAAGCAATCAAGAGCTAAGTATTAATTTTACATATTATATAAATTATTTTAACCCTAAATATTACTTTTCACAGAAAATTTAAAAAGGCACATTATAAATTTGTATTATAGCCTTCTAAAGAGATGTCTATAGAGACATGAATTAGAAGTAATGCTATAATGCATGTAAGAGTCAGAGTAGAGTACTATAATGTAGAGAGTACCATAATGCATCTAAGTCCTATCAATCCTAGACACTGGATTGGGTTTTGAGTAGCATGTTCAAATTACTCATACCAGTATTTGAGTATCAAGCAAACAATATATTGAGAGGCTGCGCTTTCAGATGGGCACTATAGTTATTTAAAACATATTTCTTAAAATTCAAATTGAAGAGGTTGAATTACTTACCATCTGACAAATCTTTCATATACCTCTACTTATCTAGGAAAGTAAATAACTTGTTCCTTTCAATATGAACAGCAGCCTAAAATTGAATTTTAAAAGTATGTTTTTATTTAATTTAAAAAGACATAAATTAAGCAGGATTTGGAACACAAGCAAGTCATGAATTTACAATATCAACAAATTGACACATTTGAAAAGGTTCAAATTCTATGTGGGATTTAACATGACGTCTTGGCGTTCAAAGCCTATGGGGAAGGTTATCGTATTTATTGTAGTAGTCATTGAAGGTTGCGAAAAATTTGGTTTATTGTTTGCATTTTTACCCATTCACTCCACTAATTGTTCAGATGATATCCAAAGACTAGTTACCAAGACTAGTCAAAGGAGTGTCTATAACACCTCTTCAAAGATTTTAAGGGTCGCCGATCGTTTGAGGGCTAATTTGAATTTAGTGTGTGTCACACAAAAGGACATTATGAGGAGCTTATATTCCCTTGCACTTGAAAACTCCTAGAATCGTCTTCGAAGAAAAGTAGTTCTAAAAGTTGAAATTGCGACGAATTTCTTTGCAACAAAATCTAAGGGTCTTATTATACATAGCCACTCTAGTGGCGAACGCGCTCCACTACTTCAGTCGCTTAGACAAGCCACTCAAAGCGAAACATGCAATTCTGTGGAGCTTCTTATACTGGGCAACTTCTGTGGTTAAAAGTTGCATTTGTGGCTTGTGGTGCTCAGACCCTAAGCGAAACATGCAATCCTTTAGAGTTTATTATACTGAGCCACATAAATGGCCAGAAGCTTGGGAGCGCGTTCGCCACTTGAGTGGCTCTGTATAAGAAGGCCTTGTTTAGCCACTGAATGGAGCTTATTATACTGAGCCACATCAGTGGCTACCCTGGGCGTCTTTACTGTGGTAAACACCCGCCACGTCCACCATAAGCCGACCGAATGGTATAGTGGTTAGCGTGCTAGCTTCTGGACCACGAGGTTGCGGGTTCGAGTCCAGTGTTGGCATGGGTGTTTGTAAATGTATGTTGGCTTGTCTAATGATGAATGTTTAGGCGCATTATAGCCCTCGTGTTGCTGACAGCGCCAGATAATCTGAATACAACCAACTATGTCCACCATAAAACGTTTTACAATTATATATACACGACAACTTTCTGTACAAACCTTCTTTTATTGCAAATTTAGATAAAAACTTACCATCTCCCTTAAGATATAGACTCGGACTAATGAACAATCGTTACCACGCATGCTCATCGCAAGTTCTTTATGCGCAAATAATTCATAGAGTACACCAAATGTAAAAAATGGCATTTTCAGAATTAAAAAAAAAAATATTAGATTATACACCCTTTCTAAAAAACTCTATTTCTGATTAATTTTTTAATGGTTATTTTTTTTTACAATTTAAAAGTAATCGGAAAAAAAATTACATCCAGAACGGACGTCGTGGGGTTGAGTTGTGCGACTCCTTCTGGAACCCTTCCTGCTGATAATTACTGTAATTACCGCTAATGGCGGAAAATTTTGACGACTGCCTTTTCGATAAGACAGGGGAAGGGGGGGGAGGGGTGATCCAGCAGAGACCGATACAAATTAGATTAAAAAATAATAAAAATCAGGTACAGTAATTAATGATGATTTAATATTAATGCGTTCTTGGAATTTGAAATATGTTAGCGCTAGTAAATCAAACATCCCAAAGAACATGACCAAAAAAACAAGCTAAAAAAAAAAACTTTTTTTCTCTAACTTTTCATCCTCGTCCCTACATTTACTTTTCAAAATTCTTTAGTAATTACAAGAAAACATATTGTCTCAGGTTTTTTTTCTTTCAATGCTTCTAAACCGTTCCTTTTTTTTTTTTTTTTTTCTAATTATGTTTTTTACTCGCTTTCTTTTGTTTGATCAATAATTCTGCTAATGGAGCTTATAGCTTTTCCTCTCTTCAGTTCACTTCATATTTTCGCGTCTCTGTCTTCTCCCCTTTTTCTAATTACATAAGTTGTGAAGAGAATTGGGGAAAAGCTACGACGGAGGTCATGATTTTTTTTCGTGATTTTTTTTTCATATTTATTTTTTTAAATCCACGTTTTATGCTATAGGTGCAAGGATGGAGGGGAAAGAATTTTATTTTGTACGTGTTCCAACTCGGTATTGTCTTTTACGTGCATTCTTCTACAATTATAGCTTTTTTTTTCACTCGCTGATGATAAATGATTCGTTGTGACGGCTTATAATATACGCCTTTTTTGTATGAGTATATTTTATGCTTGTACAAGGTAAAAAAAATCAGTTTGATAAAGAAACTGTTCTTTAGCCCTTATACAATAGGTAATTTATAGTTTCACTTTTATTTAGTTTATAAAAAATATCCAACTGTGCTTGTCAACGTCGAAAATAAGGCTTTGTTGAAAATTATTGCAAAAATAGTGCATGGCATGTTTAATTATTCCCGAAAATTAAGTGCAGAAAAGTGCAATTATATGTTTTCTTCAAAAACTACTCTGGGGATTGCAATTTTTATTTGTTTATTATATTTCTTGTGCTGGTCAGGTAACTTAATTTAAAATATCATACTTAAGTTTAAGTGTCATTCTGCGAAAAAAAGTCATAATATATTTAATTAGTCTTTCAAGGGAAGCAATACACTATAGCATTAAAAGCTATTTTTGACGTAATACAGCTAATCAAATAACAATGAAATAATTAATCTAATTGTAGCTAATCATTTTCTTATTGGGCAAAATTTTATTAACAAAATATTTTTAGTAAAGTAGTTTGTTGATTTCTGCAGATTTGTTATTCTACAATAATACTATTTTAGGAATATATTCACATGAAATAAATAGATAAAATTTAATTATTTAAAAACTGTCTCAGAGATAAAGTGTTGATAAAATACTAAGTTGAGAAGAAGAAAAAAGAGAAAAAAAAAAGAAGAAAAAAAAAAAAAGAAAAAAAAAAACTTCTTTTACACAACCTTCAAGTGTATAGCTAATTTTTTATTCAAATTCAACCGTAGTTCTACATTCTGAAATAAAATGTAGAGAATGAATAATTTAAACACATTATTTAATCTAAAACTTCTCGCAAAACATTCTTCCTACTGAAGTTACATTTTTTCTATGTCAGACGGATATTGAAGACAGTTGCAATATACAATATACTACATTTTAAGCAGATAAAATGATTTTATATATATATATATATATATATATATATATATATATATATATATAATTTGGAAAATGTGTTATTCTACAATAATACTATTTTAGGAATATATTCACACGAAATAAATAGATAAAATTTAATTATTTAAAAACTGTCTCAGAGATAAAGTGTTGATAAAATACTAAGTTGAGAAGAAGAAGAAAAGAAATAAAAAAAAAAAAAAAATCTACTTTTACACCACCTTCAAGTGTATAGCTAATTTTTTATTCAAATTCAACCGTAATTCTACATGCTGAAATAAAATGTAGAGAATGAATAATTTAAACACATTATTTAATCTAAAACTTCTCACAAAACATTCTTCCTACTGAAGTTACATTTTTTTCTATGTCAGACGGATATTGAAGACAGTTGCAATATACAATATACTACATTTTAAGCAGATAAAATGATTTTATATATATATATATATATATATATATATATATATATATATATATATATATATATATATATATATATATATATATATATATATATATATATATATATATATATATATATATATATATATATATATATATATATATATATATATATATATATATAATTTGGAAAATGTGTTATTCTACAATAATACTATTTTAGGAATATATTCACACGAAATAAATAGATAAAATTTAATTATTTAAAAACTGTCTCAGAGATAAAGTGTTGATAAAATACTAAGTTGAGAAGAAGAAGAAAAGAAATAAAAAAAAAAAAAAAATCTACTTTTACACCACCTTCAAGTGTATAGCTAATTTTTTATTCAAATTCAACCGTAATTCTACATGCTGAAATAAAATGTAGAGAATGAATAATTTAAACACATTATTTAATCTAAAACTTCTCACAAAACATTCTTCCTACTGAAGTTACATTTTTTTCTATGTCAGACGGATATTGAAGACAGTTGCAATATACAATATACTACATTTTAAGCAGATAAAATGATTTTATATATATATATATATATATATATATATATATATATATATATATATATATATATATATATATATATATATATATATATATATATATATATATATATATATATATATATATATATATATATATATATATATATATATATATATATATATATATATATATATATATATATATATATATATATATATAATTTGGAAAATTTGTTATTCTACAATAATACTATTTTAGGAATATATTCACACGAAATAAATAGATAAAATTTAATTATTTAAAAACTGTCTCAGAGATAAAGTGTTGATAAAATACTAAGTTGAGAAGAAGAAGAAAAGAAATAAAAAAAAAAAAAAAATCTACTTTTACACCACCTTCAAGTGTATAGCTAATTTTTTATTCAAATTCAACCGTAATTCTACATGCTGAAATAAAATGTAGAGAATGAATAATTTAAACACATTATTTAATCTAAAACTTCTCACAAAACATTCTTCCTACTGAAGTTACATTTTTTTCTATGTCAGACGGATATTGAAGACAGTTGCAATATACAATATACTACATTTTAAGCAGATAAAATGATTTTATATATATATATATATATATATATATATATATATATATATATATATATATATATATATATATATATATATATATATATATATATATATATATATATATATATATATATATATATATATATATATATATATATATATATATATATATATATATATATATATATATATATATATATATATATATATATATATATAATTTGGAAAATTTGTTATTCTACAATAATACTATTTTAGGAATATATTCACACGAAATAAATAGATAAAATTTAATTATTTAAAAACTGTCTCAGAGATAAAGTGTTGATAAAATACTAAGTTGAGAAGAAGAAGAAAAGAAATAAAAAAAAAAAAAAAATCTACTTTTACACCACCTTCAAGTGTATAGCTAATTTTTTATTCAAATTCAACCGTAATTCTACATGCTGAAATAAAATGTAGAGAATGAATAATTTAAACACATTATTTAATCTAAAACTTCTCACAAAACATTCTTCCTACTGAAGTTACATTTTTTTCTATGTCAGACGGATATTGAAGACAGTTGCAATATACAATATACTACATTTTAAGCAGATAAAATGATTTTATATATATATATATATATATATATATATATATATATATATATATATATATATATATATATATATATATATATATATATATATATATATATATATATATATATATATATATATATATATATATATATATATATATATATATATATATATATATATATATAATTTGGAAAATTTGTTATTCTACAATAATACTATTTTAGGAATATATTCACACGAAATAAATAGATAAAATTTAATTATTTAAAAACTGTCTCAGAGATAAAGTGTTGATAAAATACTAAGTTGAGAAGAAGAAGAAAAGAAATAAAAAAAAAAAAAAAATCTACTTTTACACCACCTTCAAGTGTATAGCTAATTTTTTATTCAAATTCAACCGTAATTCTACATGCTGAAATAAAATGTAGAGAATGAATAATTTAAACACATTATTTAATCTAAAACTTCTCACAAAACATTCTTCCTACAGAAGTTAAATTTTTTCTGTGTCAGACGGATATTAAAGACAAGTTGCAATATACAATATACTACATTTTAAGCAGATAAAATGATTTCAAACATACATAAAATTTAATAAAAATAAGTAATGTAGTTAATTACTTTTCAGAAAATCTATCGTAATTACTTATAACTGATTAAAACAAAAAAGTTAAATGGGTGAAAATAAAAACTAATCAGCAAATGATGACCAATGCCTCCTATTTTTTGGAAACACCCTCCGCGTATAAGTAATCCAATTAGTAAGTTACGCGGAAGAGAGGAAAATAGAAAAGTGCATTAATAGATTATTACTCGTTTTCATAAGAAAAAACTAAATGGGATTTTGTGTTTTTTCAGTAAGCGATCTTATAGAAACACGTCAGTAATTAGCACGTGTGCATTTTGAATGATTACCAGTTTACTATACCTACCTATAAAAAAAACCAAGACAACTTATTCAGACCCCATCAATGGTGTACTGGGACATCATATCGACCCAATGATTTTAGATTTATGCCGGCCTAAATTTTCAACATCATCATTGATAAAATCTTAATAATTATAGTTAACAATAAAATAATTTCAATGATTAATAATGATAATTACATAGTTTTTGTTAATTAATATATTGTTGCACAAATTATCTGTATATAGTGTAAATATAACGTATTATTTTAAAATTCTATTGTAATTTATTTTATCTTATTTCCTTTATTAACAGCAATAATACAAGTTAGATAAAGGGGGCAACACCTAAAGCAATCCAGAAATTTCGAGATGTTTCCTTTTTGACAAATTGGCTGGATATTTCGAGAATGTTCTCTCGCTCCTGTATAAATAAGACTGGAGAATGGAAAAGTTTTCAGTGTAACTTCGGATCCCGATGAAAGCTGAACGCTTTGTTTACCAATTGGAGTGAGCTTGTATAATCGCTGAATTCGAAGCTGTTCTTGTTGAAGCATGTATTGAAGATTAATAGTGATTGAACTGTTCTTTGAATAACTTTTGTGAGCTCTTGAAGAGAGAATAAATATTTTTATACCGTGAAAACTGTGCCCTCATTGCCTCTGTAGAAAAATTCATAACAATATTTTGTTATTTAAATATTTATAAAATATTTTAATACATATAATTGAATAGTTTTGTTATAATTTTCAATAATTAAATAGTTTTATTATAATTTTCAATAATTTTATAGTTTTTTTAATTTTAATAATTGAATTGCTTCGTTAAATTTAATAATTAAATTGCTTTATTAATTTTAATTAGTTTAATCCCATCAGATTGTCTCTACTACGTATAACTTCTTTGAGTATACTTGTTATATCACTTTCATTAGTGTAGCAAATTACAAACGCGTTTTCTGAAGAATGACATTTTGGTGTTATATGACTTTAAGCTAACGGTCATGACTTCATAATAAATGGTCCGATTTACAAAATTCTAATTTTTTTTTCGTGGACAATAATTGTGAATGTGTTTTGTATTGAGAATCTAATCTATATTGTTATCAGCACATTTTTTATGCATATTTTAAACTTAATTTTTTGTTAAAAAATATGAATTTTTTTTTAAACTTTTCATTTAAAACTTATAATTATATGAATATTGAGGATAAATTCAAAATTCTCCATAGGAACATGCGTCAATATAATATCTTTTATTTGCAATAAAAATCATACCTCTAAGTTAATTGCAAGTTTATTTATGTCTGTTCTAATAATGTCCTAATTAGTCACTTTAATTGTAAATAGCTGATTAAAAAATTGACGGGAAAAAAAAGTTTATATATAAAAATGCATCATCTTCCATTCTGCTATACTATCAAAAAGTTTGAAATTATAACCTAAAAATAAAGGAAAATCCTCTCAATTGTATATGTATACCTTAATACTTTACTTTTCTAACCACTATATGAGTTTTAACGAATCATATGGCTTTGACCGAGCTATTTCGTTACGTCACTCACTTGGCAAATCACAATTGGTTAACTGTCTCTTCTCAGTTCAAGTCGTCACATTTAAGATTATCGCTTAGCCAATCAGCGTGTAGTAAAACCGAATCGCACATCTCTGTAGCGTATTCAATGAGATCAGGATAAGTTGTCTTGGACTATAGACATACTTTTGAGAAGACAAGATTGGCAAATATATTAATTACTTCAGGAGTATTAATTATTTTATGTGATATAGAAATAACAATTATGGAACTTGATCAACAAAATTTTCAGAGAAAATTAAATATCTTTTTTTAGTATTAGCATTTCAAAATTTATTACGGTGCCGATCTTTATCTTTTCATTGTAATTGAATAAATAATAAAATCGCAAAAATTTAAGTAATATTAAGGTTCAATTTATGTTTGGGGAAAAAATTGGGAAAAAAGCATTGCCGGTTTTTCTCTGTCTCATAGATCAAATTCTTCAGTTTTGGGCCACAGTACTTGTAAAAGTATTGTTGAAATACATTACACACGTATTGCAGAACCTATTACACGTATGCTGAACGTATTAACGTATTACACGTATTGCTGAAATAATTTATCACGTTTTAAAAAATGTCACGAGATAGCAAAGAGAAAAAAACCTATTTTGAAAACACCAATTATATTCCTCTTCAAAATTTGCAAATTCAATTTTAATGTCATTGTTATTCCTCGAACAAAATTTCCCTAAATTTAAATTTACATAACTGCAAATCGGTAATAGACAGAAATAAGAGACAAGCATGTGTTGGATAGACAGGGAGAAAATTTATAAATATACCGGTTAGCAAAATTGGTCACAATTTTGAAATATTAACAAATTGTTGTGAATTCTGAATAAAGTAGAATTTGATCGTTTTCTTCATGAAAGTAGCCCTATATTCCTTTTCTGAATAGTGTAGCCAATGAGTCACTTTTGCAAAATCCAATGGTTTTGCAAGACACACAGACGGTTTTCAGTATCCTATGTTCCCCAGTTTCATTTATTGAAAAATCCATCAAAATGAAAGTGGGTGTCATTGGTAAACCATATGCAGCCGTCATCAAATTTACTCGCTTCAAATCAACACAAATATAATACAAATCAACACAAATATAATACAAATCAACACAAATATAGTATAAATCAACACAAATGTAGAATAAATCAACACAAATGTAGAATAAATCAACACAAATATAATATAAATCAACAAAAATATAATATAAATCAACACAAATATAATATAAATCATCACAAATATAAAATAAATCATCACAAATATAATATAAATCAACACAAATATAATTAGACAAGCTTTCAAATAGCAACAAAACAATCAAACTCAGCTCTGCTTCAGCTGAAAAAGGTAAACAACAGTTCGAAAAGTGAGAGTTTCACAGGGCACAAAAATCTGAAGGCAAATAAGAGTCGGAAACTCTTTATCCAACAATCAGTTAGTGTTACATTAAATGCAAAGATTTGAAAACTGTTTCCATGGGTTACATTCAGACCGAAATTTTAAAAACGAGTGATAGTCCCATACTTCCAAATTATTACAAATATATATCTCTATAGTATTGAACAGAATTAGAAGAGATGTAAAGAAAGTGGCTCTTGTCACGAGTTCGAAAAAGAAATAGACGCCTTGGTCAGAAACGAGTGATAGTCCCATACTTCCAAATTATTGCAAATATATGTCTCTAATGCAATTAATAGAATCAGAGATGTAAAGCAAGTAGCTCTTGTGGTCCACCATCTCGGAAAAGAATTAGAGCACCTTGGTCAAAAACGAGTGATAGTCTCATACTTTCAAATTATTGCAAATATGTGTCTCTAACGCGTTGAATAGAATCGGAGATATAAAGCAAGTGGCTCTTGTGATCCACCATCTCGGAAAAGAATTAGAGCACCTTGGTCAAAAATGAGTCCCATACTTCCAAATTATTGCAAATATATGTCTCCAATGCATTGAATAGAATCAGAGATGTAAAGCAAGTGGCTCTTGTGATCCACCATCTCGGAAAAGAATTAGAGCACCTTGGTCAAAAACGAGTGATAGTCCCATACTTCCAAATTATTGCAAATATATGTCTCTAACGCGTTGAATAGAATCAGAGATATAAAGCAAGTGGCTCTTGTGATCCACCATCTCGGAAAAGAATTAGAGCACCTTGGTCAAAAATGAGTCCCATAATTCCAAATTATTGCAAATATATGTCTCTAATGCGTTGAATAGAATCAGAGATGTAAAGCAAGTGGCTCTTGTGATTTCGAAAAGTAATTGGAGCGCCTTGGTCAGAAACTTTCCAACAGATCTCCCGAACTTTTCCCTGGGCTTTTCATTTACAGCTTTTCCCTTTCCACCATAATTGAATAACACTCCCATTAAAAGAGAGCACAATAAGATTCGATGACAATGAGAGTGACTTCACGAAGGCAGATTCTTCGAGTGGTCACAGCTAATGATCCTTTCCTGGAGACCTACTTATCATCTTCCTTTTAGCATACAGAAGATGCGCCCTGCACTGATTAATGGACTGGCAAGAAGTCATTAAGTCCCCGCAAAGATACACACTCCCCATTCACGATCATTAAAGGAGAGTCCCTTTTGCGGACTTTTAATATTTACCACACACACACGTTGTCCTTGCCAATTATTTGGTTTAAAATTTTGCCTCTCGCAGAAAGCAACGAAGAAAAAGTTTTTTCCAATTTAATGATTCGAAATCAAAGTTATTAACTCACGTTTGATGCTTATGTTAAACATAATGGGTGTCCATGTGTGATTCTGCTCTGCGAGTAGAGTATAAATATATATTTTTCGGTTTGCAGAATAACTAGTAATTTGTGTCTTTGGGCATTTTTTATTTTTTTATTATTATTATCATTACTTTTTTGGACAGGGGAATCCCTATTCTTGCATATTCATTTAAAAGTCATTAAAATTTAGGGATATGACAGATGTGCGAAGATATACTTGAGATTATAACCTGGTATTAGAAGAAAAAAATATATATAACTAAAGCGACGCATATACGAATTTGAACTCATTTAAAACACCAACACCTTGAATAAATAAACAAATTCACAAATAAACAGCAATATTTCGTTGCATTTTTGCTGCTTAACTTATTACCATGAAGTGCATAAGTTACAATGTTATTCTAACACTATTTATTTACTGGAAAGTGTATCCAATTATAACATTTTAGCCTTACTGCAAAAAAAAAATTGTGACACAGATTTCATAGTAATTCATACTTCTTCACTTAATACATACTTCTTTGATTTTCACTACGAAACTCCTTAATTGTTGTATTTGCATTTATCGTAGCATTTCATGTATTTATACCAATTAGATTAAAGTGCATAATAATATCTGAACAAATAATTGTATTTCGATTCCGCTGTATGCGTAGTAAATATTTAGTAGTGACCTTTGATTTTCTATCCCATAAACTTTACGCTATATTTATGAAACATACCGTTAGCCAAAATATTGCTTCAAAACTGACAAATTCATTTTATCTTACTTAAAAGTAATATATGGTATTTCAACTATAATTGACATCATATTTCAATAAAAGAGATGTTGTGCCAGTAGGTGGCATTACTGAACTAGAGGAAAGAAAAAAAAATCACCGAACTAGTTTTGTAACAAATAGAAAAAAATATTCACTTTCCTTCCCTTTTAAATTTTATTAACTGGCTTCTATTACGGTTTATTAGATGTAATCCAAAGTATCATACATTTTAAAACAATATTTTAATAATAAGATTGTGAACAAGTTGCATTAGATCTGTGACGAATAAAAAGACCACACTAGTACCTCATCATTAATTATATCAAAAGTTACTTTATTTCGTACTTTTAATCGTATAAAAGAAGAAAAACATTTTTTTAATAACACCTTGTTTCATTGATTATATAAAAAATAACAGTATATCGTACATTCAATTGCACTCACTCAATATTTATGGAACAAAAGAAAAATTTTAATAACACCTCGCTTAATTTATTACATCAAATGTAACATTTTTTACATTCAATCGCTCTCAAGAAGAAAAACATTTTTAATAACACTTCATTTAATAGATTATAAAAAAACAAAAAAAAAAACATTATTTCGTACATTCAATCCTTCACAAGAAGAAAATAATTTTTTAATAACCTCTCGTTTCATTGATTATAACAAAAGTAACAAAATTTGGTGCATTCTTTAGTACTCAAGAAGAAAAGCATTTTTTAATAACACTTCGCTTAATTGATTATATATAACAAAAAAAACATTATTTCGTACATTCAATCGTTCACAAGAAGAAAATATTTTTTTAATAACCTCTCGTTTCATTGATTATATCAAAAGTAACAATATTTGGTACATTCTTTAGTACTCAAGAAGAAAAGCATTTTTTAATAACACTTTGTTTAATTGATTACATCAAAAGTAACATTATTTCGTACATTCAATCGTGCTCAAGAAGAAAATAATTTTTTAATAACCTCTCGTTTCATTGATTATATCAAAAGTAACAAAATTTGGTACATTCTTTAGTATTCAAGAAGAAAAGCATTTCTTAATAACACTTCGTTTAATTGATTACATCAAAAGTAACATTATTTCGTACATTCAATCGTGCTCAAGAAGAAAATTATTTTTTTAATAACCTCTCGCTTCATTGATTATATCAAAAATGACACTGACAGTATTTCATAGGCTCAATCGTACATAAGAAGAAAAACAAAATTTTATTAAAACTTTGCTTCGCAACAAAATCTAGACAACACTTTTTTCTTCTTTAAAAAAAAAAAAAAAAAACTCACAACGATTTATCGGCATCTACCCATCTCCTCAACTTCCGGAAAAAAAAATGCATCTCAGAAACTTTGAATCTTTTTTATTTACTCCATCAGCAAAGAGAAGAAGAAGAGACGTATATTCGATGATAGTCTTCTTCGCTGGAATAAGATCGAATCTTAACCCCCCCCCCCTTCTCTCCCCTTCTCTGGTCAACCCTATTCCTGTGCTCAGGAGCGGCCAAAGATGTCGGTTCAATGACATTGATTTGAGGTGGAGACGCATTAGATCTACGGTTATCTCCAAATCGACTCCATCCCGAACAACAAGTCTTTTTCATTTGGCGACTGCATCGCCCTTACATTGGAAATATGGTATTGAGCCAAATAGATTGCTATATTTTGATATTACCTTTCTTTTTAGATATTGTTTTTAAATTCCTTATATAGATATTCTTTTTAAATTCCTTATATAGATATTCTTTTTAAATTGCTTATATAGATATTCTTTTTAAATTCCTTATATAGATATTCTTTCTAAATTAATTATATAGATATTCTTTCTAAATTCCTTATATAGATATTCTTTTTAAATTCCTTAAATAGATATTCTTTTTAAATTCCTTATATAGATATTCTTTTTATATTCCTTATATAGATATTCTTTTTAAATTCCTTATATAGATATTCTTTTTAAATTCCTTATATATATATTCTTTTTAAATTCCTTATATAGATATTATTTTTAAATTCCTTATATAGATATTATTTTTAAATTCCTTATATTAACTTCGATTTTGTGTGTGTGTCTATTATCTGTAAATCTGCGGTGACCTAATTAACCTCCTTGCCGTCATCCAGTGGGGCTGAAACTTGGCAGATAGATACGATGTCAATGACAATGCATTCTATCAAGTTTTGGGGGCTGTTACTGTCACTAAAAGGTCGCTTTTACGGAATACCAATAAACCAATTTGCCGTAATCCAATCCGAAATAGCATTTAAGAAATCATTGAAGAAACTCTTTCCTGTTGCCAAAATTGTTTTAATAAATAAAATAAAATTGTTTTAATAAATAAAATAAAATTGTTTTAATAAATAAAATAAAATTGTTTTAATAAATAAAATAAAATTGTTTTAATAAATAAAATAAAATTGTTTTAATAAATAAAATAAAATTGTTTTAATAAATAAAATAAAATTGTTTTAATAAATAAAATAAAATTGTTTAAATAAATAAAATAAAATTGTTTTAATAAATAAAATAAAATTGTTTTAATAAATAAAATAAAATTGTTTTAATAAATAAAATAAAATTGTTTTAATCAGAATAAATGAAAGATATTTGGATATCAATGTATAAATTCCCATTAATTATTAATGAAAAAATTATCAAAAGTAGTTAACGACGTAGTTTGCTCACAAAAATATTTTAATATTTAAAATTAGATGCAAACTCCAAGCACACGCTGACACCAGAAAAGGCGTTATGTTAATGAATATAGAAATTAGCAGTGCATATAAAGAATTCATATTAAAAAAAAAAACTTTGGTTTTATAGGTTATATTATTTGGTGTTTAAATATAGCTATTTAAGAATAGAGCATCTACTGGTGTTGTTTTAAACGTAAATTCCAATCTTGAAATACTTTGTCTAACTTATGCAGGATAATTTGATGGGGCTCAAATTAGGTATTTAAGTTAATTATGAAATTTGATAAAAAGCAGCAAGGTAGGTAAGGTTTGGAGGCTCTATAAAAATGAATGAGAAAATTAATATTAATTTGCATAGCGTTAAAAAATATGTAACTTTGTTTCATTTTGCAATTGATAAATCTGAAAAATATTGTTAGATGAATTCCGGAAATATCAATTCAGAAATTTTAATCTTTTATGGACCAGAGATTTTAAGAAGCATCATCCCCATACTTAAGTTCATGTAAATTATTTCCATTTT
Source organism: Linyphia triangularis (assembly GCA_963978545.1). NCBI lineage: Eukaryota > Metazoa > Arthropoda > Arachnida > Araneae > Linyphiidae > Linyphia > Linyphia triangularis. The sequence continues at coordinate 93,036,438 of OZ021727.1, forward strand.
CACACTTTTTTAAGGGGAGTTGGTATCCTGATTGCCAGTAATGTTAATTTGGCATATTTCAGGTACCTTTTCTCAGAAAATATTTGACATAGAAGCCTAATTTTTCTTCAGGGCATTTAGCAGACACTTGTTATTCTACTGAAATTAGCTTTTGATAGTCATTCATTCACTTTTTTTTAATGAATTTTCGTGAAAGTCAATCAAATTATTTTAAAAATCACAAATTTTTCTTGACGAAAAAGGCCGAAATAATTTTTTTTTTTTAAATAACAACAACATCTCACTTCAGTATATAGAGATACATAAAAGGAATTTGTGGTAAAAATTTCAAGAAAATATTTTGCACAGTTTCTGAGAAAAAGGTACATGAATAATTAAATATGTAGTTTTTAGAAAAAAAGCATTTTAAATAAAACTTTTCTTACACTAACAGGTACCAATTTTGTCTTCAAAAAATTATTAAAAATACTTCTAGTTGAGGTATTATTACAAATGAAGTATCCTTTTAAAGCGGAGAATTTAAATTTTTATAAACAATAATAAACTCAAAATCGATTATTTATAAATTTTTGGAGACCAACTCCCCCCATTATCTTTATTTTGTTTTAAGGTATACATATACGTTGGACAATTTTTAATTTTTTTTCTTATGCCAGCGTGTCAAATTTTTGGAGAATTACAAGAGCAAAAAATGTAATGTACTTGAAGTAACAAAAAGTAAAAAAATAAAATATTTATTTAATTAATTGAATTTTAATTCACTAATTAAGGCCTAATTGCAAAGATGATAAAATAATACCTAATTAATTTTGAAACAAATTTCTTACTGGAAATTAAAGGCAAGGTATTGATACACGGGCCCAAGCAAAATATAATGCATAACTTAAATATTTTTTTAATTTTAACATTTAACATGAAAAATACTAGAAAAAATAACAAATTTCCAAAAATTAAAATATTCTAAAATACATAAAAAAATCTATTCTTTACCAAAATTTTTGCAAACAGGTAGAGCCCGTGCTCTGAAATATTATCTAAATTATACAGTTTAAATTTTAAAAATCAGTTAATTAACTCTTAAGATATCACCGTTGGAGTACATTCACTCAACAATAAAAAGCAGTTCTCCAGAAATTGAGTTCAAAGTTTTCGACATTTTCTTTTTTCCAATATGTTTTAAACGTTGACCTTTGCGAAATTGCGTGTAATTAAAAAAGTATTTTAACTATAAGAAAGTTATTGGTATCATTTTAAAGATAATGAACTGGAGAACATTTTAGAATGAAAAAACAAAAATGCCTGTTTGGGTCAATTTTTGCGATTCCCAATGTATGTGTATACCTTGAAAACAAATTTAAAATATAGACAACTTCCTATGATTAATAAAGTTTTGTTGAAATCTTTGAAAAATATTTGTTGAAAAAGAACACTGTATTTAATTGGCCTGGGTTCAGGAAAAGTGAATCTATTCTGGTTGACTAGTTAGTTTTAAGCCGAGCAACAATTCTATGAAAAGGCTTACATTCATACAAACTTGGATTTTACTGAGAGTAGAATAGAAGTTAATTAAGGTAGAGACGACAATGAATCTCAAATATATTGCTAACCAATGTTCATGAGTCAATTTCTCTTAAAGAAACGTTATTTTATGAAGAAAAAATATTATACAAAAATACACATTTGAAAACCAACAACAGGCACTAGGTTTAATAGGGTTCGTTCAGACAAAAAGAAAATACCCAATTTTCATTATACATAATAGAAAATATCGGATTTGTAGGATAGATAATATAAAATACAGAAATTGAAAACATAATAAACAAACCATGCATAAGTTTACAAAGTAAGCATAAGTTTACAAAGTATACATAAGTTTACAAAGCATATACATAAATTTACAAAGTAGACATAAGTTTACAAAGTATGTACAAGTTTACAAAGTATACTTACATTTACAAAGTATAGATAAGTTTAGAAAGTTAACATAATTATACCAACTGCAATTCAGAATACAAAAATGATTGAGTTTATAGAAGCGGTAATAAAGTGCCGCCAGAAAAAACTACCACTGAATCAACGTAGTTATACTTAATGCCGATAATATTATAAATACACTCTCATAAATGTCAATAATGAAATCGGTTATCTGAGAAACAACATATGTCTGTAAAGAGCAATTTTGAGGAATCAATAAAAACTGTTCCAATACAACATAAAATTTCTTGAAAGCCCAACTCCGTTTAAAATTAATCGCCTTGTGCTTTCCTTTTTAAAACATTGCGTGTGCTTCTGAAGAATGGATTATTGCTGAAAACTAAATTTTGACAAAACGTGCCTTGTGTGGTCCTTTCAAATATTCCATGATTGAAGAATCATTGACATCGTTAGCAAGGTGCAAAAAAGTGAAATGTAAATGCACCTTGCACACACACTAGCTTTTGGTTGGTTGGTTGGTTGGTTGGTTGGTTGGTTGGTTGGTTGGTTGGTTGGTTGGTTGGTTGGTTGGTTGGTTGGTTGGTTTCAGATTATCTGGCGCCGTCAGCAACATGAGGGCTATAATGCGCCGAAACATTCGTCATTAGACAAGCCAACATACATTTACAAACACCCATGCCTAACATGGGACTCGAACCCTCAACCTTGCGGTCTAGAAGCTAGCACGCTAACCACTATACCGTTTGGTCGGCCAAATGGTTTAGTCAGTAAAACTGAAAAAAAAAGAAGGGAAAAAAAATTAAATTCATATTAATAAGAAATAGGCATAATGTAAAAGATAAGTTTCATATTATTCAGTAGTAAAGAATTTTAATTTGTAAATATAATTAACAATTTATTAAAAGATTTAACGAATAGTTTGGTTCAAATCAAAGTTTCAAATAAAACTCTAAGCAACCTTATACCAACTTTTATATGATCTGCACCCTCTCTTAATCTTCAAATAATTCTGCCAGTATATAATAATATTTTCAGTTCATTATTAAATTTTATGCATGCAAACTTACACAATGTTACAAATCTTTGAAAACAACACTGCAAAGTATATATTATCATTGAAATAAATACGTGGTCTTTCGGTAAATATGAAAGTTTTGGTTTTTAAATAAGACATACATCAAAGAATATTAGGGCATAAATCAAAAGATATACTTTGTAAAATGGTCATTATTTTATCCATTATAATAGTACATACTGTCAGTGTCAAAAGGAAACGTACACCTTCAACTTCAAAAACTTGGTATTAAAATGTACATTTAGTAAACAGGGGAAAAGTATGTTTCAATGTAAAACAATTATACCTCCGCAAAGGTAAATTTTACTCAAAACAATGTTATGATGATGTTATGTTAAATATTAAAAATATATTTTTTGAAAAGTATTTATTTTATTAAAGAGAAAAGTAATAAAGCAAAAGTCACAGTTCAGTGAAAATATTTTTAACTTTAGTAAACTTTGTCAAATTAAAATTCAACAATTAATATTTTTGGCTCACCCTGGTCCTTAGTCTTAATGAGTTTTTTAAGTCTTTTGAGAATGGAAAAAACTAATCTTTTTGGTTTCTGTTGCACCAATGAATCCCCTCAGCATTTTCAATACATTTTGAAGTGATCCCTTGCTTATGACAGTTTTATTTCTTTATTTTTCCTACATTATTCCCCAGGCATGTTTGATCGGAGTCATAAGATATACTTTAAATAATTGAGTGACTTTTTTCACAATTTTTCCTATTTCTCTTAAGGTATACATATACATTAGGAATCGCGAAATTTGACTCAAGTCTGCGTTTTTGTTTTTTTGGTTTTAAAATATTCCCGATTTCATTACCTTTAAAATGATATTATTTTCTTTCTGAGACTCAAATTACTTTTTAAATTACAGTAGGTTTTGTGAACCTGTTTTGTATCACGTTCATTAGTGTAGTAAACTTTAAACGCGTTTTCTGAAGAATGACATTTTGATGTTATACGACTTTACGCCAATGGTCATAACATCATAAAAAATGGTCCAGTTTATAAAATTCTAATTTTACTTTGTAGACAATAGTTGTGAATGGGTTTTCGATGGAGAATCGAATTTATATTGTTATAAACACATTTTTTTATATATATTTTAATCTTAATTTTTTGTTAAAAACTATGTATTTTTTTAAGCTTTTTATTTAAAAACTTATAATTAAATAAATATTGTAGCCAAATTCAAAATTCTCCATAGGAACACGCGTCAATATAATATCTCTTACTTGCAATAAAAATAATTCCTCTAAGTTAATTACAAGTTTATTTATGTATGTTCTAATAATGTCCTAATTAGTCACTTTAATTGCAATTAGCTGATTCAAAAATTGATGGGAAAAAAAAGATTATATATAAAAATGCATCATATTTAATTCTGATATACTGCCAAAAAGTTTGAAATTATAACCTAAGAAATAAAGAAAATCATCTCAATTGTACATGTATACCTTAAGGATTTCCCTTAATTTTTTAACCGAATGACGAGTTTAGGTACTTTTTTTCTTTCCTTTATGCCACGTCTCTATAATTCTTAATAATATGAAGGGAAGTTTTATTTTATCTTAGATAACTAAAACCTTCAGAAAATCTAATTTACTGAACAATCAAAGCATAATTTAAAACAAAATTAAGAAGAACATGCTCACTGTACTATCACTTTTGATTCACAGATCTCTACCATTTGCCACAAATACTCAAGTGGCCTTTTTACATGCTTAAGAATTTGATTTCCATTAGTGGTTACTTCGATATAATAATTGACACATCTGTTCAACGTAAAAAAAAATCCGAATTTCGATTTAAATTTTTTTTTCATGCATTTAATTCAAAAGTTAAATGCATGAACCTAATTGTACAGTGGAATGTCGTGGATCTATATCTGTATTTAAATACAGATATAGATCCCCGACTTTCCAGTGTACAATTAGGTTCATGCATTTAACTTTTGAATTAAATGCATGAAAAAAAAATTATTTTATGATTTATTAAATAACAGCAATGATGATTGTCCAACTATACTGCAATTACTAAATTTATATGCTCCTAAACATATCACTTGAAATAAAATTGTCTTGAGTAAACCATTCTGTTCCAAAAATTATCTAAAAAAAACAACCAATCAATTTTAATCAGTTTAGTAAACAACTTACCCCCTCATTGTGATATTTTTTTGATAATTTTTTTAAGTTAAAATGTGATATTATTTCTTTATTTTCGTAAATGTCATTATTTTTTTTTTATCTTGTTGTGCTCTATTGTTTGTTTCCCTGTTTCCATCTGTTCTTCTGTCGTGTAATTGGAATTTTTCTTTCTCTTTGACAGTGTATTTAAATACAGATATAGATCCACGACATTCCAGTGTACAATCAGGTTCATGCATTTAACTTTTGAATTAAATGCATGAAAAAAAAATTATTTTATGATTTATTAAATAACAGCAACGATGATTGTCCAACTATACTGCAATTGCTAAATTTATTTGCTCCTAAACATATCACTTGAAATAAAATTTTCTTGAGTAAACCATTCTGTTCCAAAAATTATCTAAAAAAAACAACCAATCAATTTTAATCAGTTTAGTAAACAACTTACCCCCTCATTGTGATATTTTTTTGATAATTTTTTTAAGTTAAAATGTGATATTATTTATTTATTTTCGTAAATGTCATTAATTTTTTTTTATCTTGTTGTGCTCTATTGTTTGCTTCCCTGTTTCCATCTGTTCTTCTGTCGTGTAATTGGAATTTTTCTTTCTCTTTGACAGTGTAATAATAAATAAAATAAAAAAGGAAGTGTACGTTCACTTTTGACTCTGACTATATTTATATCGACTACCAGATCCTGCATACTTCAAATCCAAATGAGTAAAATGTCAATAAATAAAACATCTGCGTACCAGTTGAAATACAATGAACTCGAGTCTCGTTGGGGACATTCTTGAAGTGGCGACGTATTTGGCGACTGTTCTTGAGCTGGAACAACCCGACAAATGGCGAAGGGATGAGGGCCTTAAGTACAAATGCCAGTCCACGAGACAATCGATCATCATCAACAATGAATTTTGCCCCTCGTCTTCGTCTTCCAAGAAGAAAAAAAAGGGGGGGATAGCGATGCCACTGTGTGCATTTGGAGGAGAAGAAGGAATGTTGATTCTGGAGAGAGGAACTTTATTCTTGGCAGTTACTGTGGGATTGTTGACAAATTTCTGGGATCGAGTCACAGAGTTCGCATATTAGATTAAAGTGGCAATCACCAGACTTTCGTTGGTCTAACAAGGTGCCATCTTTGTGCGGTATGTCAGATAATGGCGTCGTGCCCTTTTATACATTACTGCTTACCAGGAGCGAAGCTAGGAATTTATTTCGGGAGGGAGTATGAAATCAAATTTTATGGTGATATGAAATTTAATTTTAAAGTTCATTCTCACTCATATATTTAACTATGAAAATAAATTATAATTTATTTCGGGAGGGAGTATGAAATCAAATCTTATGGTGATATGAAATTTAATTTTAGTTCATTCTCACTCATATATTTAACTATGAAAATAAATTATAATTTATTTCGGGAGGGAGTATGAAATCAAATCTTATGGTGATATGAAATTTAATTTTAAAGTTCATTCTCACTCATATATTTAACTATGAAAATAAATTATAATTTATTTCGGGAGGGAGTATGAAATCAAATCTTATGGTGATATGAAATTTAATTTTAGTTCATTCTCACTCATATATTTAACTATGAAAATAAATTATAATTTATTTCGGGAGGGAGTATGAAATCAAATCTTATGGTGATATGAAATTTAATTTTAAAGTTCATTCTCACTCATATATTTAACTATGAAAATAAATTATAATTTATTTCGGGAGGGAGTATGAAATCAAATCTTATGGTGATATGAAATTTAATTTTAGTTCATTCTCACTCATATATTTAACTATGAAAATAAATTATAATTTATTTCGGGAGGGAGTATGAAATCAAATCTTATGGTGATATGAAATTTAATTTTAAAGTTCATTCTCACTCATATATTTAACTATGAAAATAAATTATAATTTATTTCGGGAGGGAGTATGAAATCAAATTTTATGGTGATATGAAATGTAATTTTAAAGTTCATTCTCACCCATATATTTAACTATGAAAATAAATTATAATTATATATGGGAATTTTTTCAGCGGCTGTCAAAGCAAGAAAAAATTTATATGAAGTACTTATGGTGTAGAATATATTACTTAATCGGTTAGAATTGTGGGTGCGGATGCATTGAAAATCAATAAAGAGAACTTTCGAAGACAACAAGCATTCTATTTTTGAATGAGAGAAATCCCTTTCCAATTGGCAGAATAACAATCGAGCAGACCACGTGCCATAATCGCCGTCGTGTTTAATCATTTTTTAAAATAAGGGGAGAACTTCTCTGTATTGGGTTTAAATTGATTACAAAACATGTCAGAAGGTTGTTTCTTTGCTAACATTGGTGAAACTTTGCAAGTACACCATTGACTTGGGAATATAGTATTAAGCGAAAGTTGGGATTTCGCATACAAATGCTGTCTAAAACTCTATATTTTGTATGAAATAAATTAGTTACTTTCATTCTATTTCTTTTTTTCAAACTGCTACTGCCGACCAAACGGTATAGTGGTTAGCGTGCTAGCTTCAGGACCGCGAGGTTGCGGGTTCGAATCCCGTGTTGGCATGGGTGTTTGTAAATGTATGTTGGCTTGTCTAATGACGAATGTTTCGGCGCATTATAGCCCTCGTGTTGCTGACGGGATAGATAATCTGAAAACAACCAACCAACTCAGTAAGACTAGAATGGGATTTTATGTTAGTGGGTAATACGGGTTGCGCTAATTATCTATGAACTCTTAATACTTTAAAATATTGAAAATGAGAAACAAATGCATTTTAATCATATGAAATCTGAAAAAGTTGTAAACAATTAAAACGACACTTAAAATTGTACACTTAATGTCATTAAATTAAAGTCAAAATGAAAGAAGAAAAGAAAAAAAAAGCTTACGTTTAGGTCATGTAAAAAGGTTATATGGTTTGAAGTAATATTTTAGCCTATAACGTGCTCAATAAAACTGCCTTAGGTGTATGGGGAAGAGAAAGACTGACAATCTCTTTTAACGAGATTCCAACGCCAGATAATCTGAAAACAACCAACCAATCAAACTGCTACTGATGTTGTAAGGAAATAGCGTAGTTAAGGATTTCTATCATTAAATCTCATGAGTTAAGTAACAAAATAAAGAAATATCGATGTTTAAAATTTATATTGGGTCTCTATTCTAATGTGTTCTAGTTATAATCTCGGTTGGATATATATCCCATTATCCCACCACCTGGCTACGCGCCGGCTGCTTAACTACTTAATACATATTGCCCTACCAAAACTACTTAGTAAAAATTCTGGAAAACTCTTCGTATAATGGAGGCACTTTACCTTTCCTATCTCATAACATTGAGGGGTTTCGTGGTTGTAATTCTAGACTGTGTTAAGGTGTATGTATACCCTAGAACATTTTTTTTTTAAATTCTGAGTTTAAAAATCCAATTCTTTTTTACTTTAGTTAGAAAATATATGATAAAAATAATTTCATAAAAAAAATTCAAATTTCGACAATTGTTAATTTGTTAATTAAGCTTTAATTAGATTATTAGTACCTTTATCAAATAATGATATATCAAATTCTTATTTACTTAGAAACGCAATTCTACTGGGAAACCATTCGAAATATTATTTTTAATGTTTTAAAACTCAATTAAATTTCTCATATAGAAGAGTTTTTGTTTTACAATTTATTTTGTGTGAAAACATGAAAAAAATCTATATTTTCAAAGAATTCAAAGATTTAAAATTCCCTAAAAAATCAATTTCTCAAACAATATTATATAATTGAGTTTCAAAACATCTAGCATATTATGTAGATTTCTATGATATAAAAAAAATTATAATTGAACATTTTGTTGTTGAATTATCGTTATTTGAATAAAGCGTGACATAATCAAAATACAGTTGGTCAAAAAACAGGTTTAAAGTTTTAAAAACGTGGTATCTAACAGGGGAAGTACCTACCTATAATTGATTGTAACTTAAAAACTTTTAAGGATATTTTCAAACGTTTAGTATTGTTTGAAAGCTAAAGTATCGGAAAATATTATGATACAATAACAAAAAATGAATATTCTTATCGATTTTCGGGAATTGGGTATACATACACCTTAATCGAATGGACATTTTGGAGTACTAAAAACGAAATTGCGTATAGCCTGTATTTAAAATGATAGTTAATCATTTTGAACCCTATAGAAATAATGCGATATTCCTTCAATAACATTTTCTGTCAAAATAAGCTCATGCATATACCATATTTAGGGTGTTCAGAAATGAAGCCATTTCCTTTTATTCTGCATATTCTTCAACAAAAATCAAAAATGTTTGCAATTTATTGGCGGGATCGCAAATAAAAAATTTATAGGTCTAAAGAAATTTTTAAATTGGGACTTTTTTTAGGCCGCGTAAAGATAAAAACAGAATTACGACAGCAAACGCACCAATGACAATGAATAAAATACGAATTGCTTACGCCTTTCCAATTAAAGGACATAAAAAGTATTTATATCATATTGGAAATTAATTTGATTGATTTATCACTTACCGTAATATTCCATGTTTCATTTTATTCACAACATTTTTTTTTTTTTTTAATTGGCACTTTCAATTTCATTTTTTTCTAAATGTGGTTTTCTGTCTTTATTTTATTCTTCTTCTCAGACTCAGCTAAGCATGACGAATAATTCTATGATACGGACGGAACAATTTTCTGGATAACCCACGCGACATTTCGAGTTCTTTTTTTCTGCTCGTGGAAAAAATAGAATTGCAAAACTAAGATGAATTTACAAGCTATGTTTTGCTTTCAAGTAATATTAGTTGGCGTCAAAATTATAAGTAAAAATAATTAGTTTAACTAGCTCAAATATACATTTATAAGTCACCAATGCATTTGACGTGGACTAGACCCGTGCATCAGACGTTATAAATGCATATTTGACATATTTAAAATAATATTTTCCATACAATTTTGACACGAACTAATATTATACAAAATATAGCATAGCTACTAGATACGTCATAGTTTTACGATTTTAATATAGTTACGAGTAGAGAAAATAGCGTTCCTAATACTTTTTAATTCCATTTAAGAATGCACGGATATGATGAACCTCATCCTTAATAGTCCGAGAGCCGACTGCAATTTTTGCACCTCATCGAACATCATTCTGAATTTTTTATAGAAATTGGAGAAACGTGAGTAGATAACGAATCCACTGGTCTGCCGTGACAAAAATGGCCGAAACTGATCAAAAATCGACTTGGAATGAGTTGAACTAAAATTCGATTGCCAAATATATCATAACTTGCCAAAAAGGGAACAAACTTTTTCGTCTGGCAACCCACTGCATTTTGATTTTCAATGAGAAAAAGCGCAAACGATTTCTGATCTCTGGCTCGGAAAACTTGTATCTTTTAAAAGTAAGCTGAATTGACGACATCAGTTACGTCATCAGTGATGTAATGCTTATTGCCAATTTGGCTCATTTGTGAAAGATGCAAGTAGCTATAGCCACACATCTGAATCGTCTGCAATCTTCTTAATTGAAAATTAAAGAGTGAAGGTTACCAAATAAAAAAGAAATGCTCATTATTTGGCAAGTTATGGCTCATTTGGCAATTGGTTTTAGTTCAACTTATTAAAAGTCAAATTTCGACCAGTTTCGGCCATTTTTGTAACGGCAGACCAGTGGATTCGTAATCTACTCACTTTTCTCCAATTTCAATAAAAAATTCAGAATGATGTTCGATGGGGTCCAAAAATTGCAGTCGCCTCTCAGTCTATGACAAGTTCGTCTAAAAGTGTGTCCTAAAAATGACACCCTATCTCTAAAAATTAATATCTCGAAAACCGATTGAAACGAATTGTATGTTTATTGAATATTCAATAAAGTTTATAGAAATTAAATAAAAAAAAAATAGTTCTATCTGTTACCGACAGGGGATGCTTTATTTTTTTTCCTGAAAGTATAATTATTTTTTTTTTTTTTTTTTTTTTTTTTTTTAACAACATCGTAACGAATGAAAAGCTCAGGAGCTACAAAAATACAAAGAATATTTCAAAGAGAGTTCAATTTCCCCTTGAGTACCACAAGGTTATTTAAGGGGAAACTGAAATGCATTTTAGTCTTGAATGAAACAAGAAAAACTCCTAGAAAGCAGCACAGTAATCAAAACGAGATCATAACAAAATTCAATTAATTATATAAACTTATGAGTTAACTTTATTACGGCCAGGGGAATTCAACGGTCACTTAGTGAAAATATTGAATAGAATTGTTTGTACGTGATTTTAAGCAACAGCTAGAAGATGACTGCACTGCTTGGAAGCATAGTAAAATATTGGCAACTCATTATCATCCGTATGTCGCGGGTATCCGTATTATAGAGGGGGAAGCTCTTTAAGAGGTCTTTAAAGAAGAAATTGAAACGTAGTTGCGTTTCAAGTGGAGATAAATAGGAAAAACTCTCACCAAGCAGTGCTATAATTAGAAAGAGACAATTAAAATTCATAAAATCAAATGATTTCAAAAAATCAAATTCATAAAATCAAAAAATATTTCATCTTAGTTTTCCCTCAGAACATCTCCCGGAAGGCATTCTTCCTCGTAATATAGCAAACCAATACTGATTCGACCATGTTTTACGATGTATCAGTAGAGAACAGTCCTCTTGTAGTTGTTACTAAAAAATCACATGCAACCAATTCAGTTCAAAACTTTCTCAAAGCGACTGTAGGGTCATTTAACAGTAATAAATTGAACATAGTGGTTTATCTGAATTTTATTATGATCTCGTTCTCATTACTGAGCTGCTTAATGGAAGATTCAAATGTTTTATCTCAATCAAGACAAAAATGCGTGATAGTTCCCCTTATAAGACCTCGTGGAAGACCTTCCTCGTTAATCATTATATAGAGCAATATAAATAGATCACGAATCCAACGGTCTGCCGTAGAAAAAGTGACCGAAACTATTCAAAATTCGGCTTTGAATGAGTAGAACTAAATGCTATTGCCATTTGAGAAATGTTGTAACTAGCCAATATTTCGAGAAGGCCATAAACACAAAAATGTCTACTCACTGCGCTTTTTTTTTCTTCTTTTTTTTTTTTTTTTTTGCGTTGCAACATAAGTTTGCTTGTTAGTTTTGCGGGATAAACGACACATTCGGCTTGAAGCGAATGTGACGTCACTAGATCTGAAACAACTTGGCTTGAAACGCAGCAGCGGAAACCAGTTTTGCAAGTTTCTCGCAAATCGTGACAACCGGTAAGGAATATAACAATTGTCTACCAAACACTTACTAAAACTTTGGCAGAAACCTCACGATAATCATAGAAACGGAAGGCTGTTTTGACGTCACAGCTATAGCGGATCGTTTTAATCGGCTTCGGCGCAATTTCTTTTCTTAATATTTAAATAATTAATTTTTTTAAAGAATTTTTGTTCGAATATTTGCAATCAGGAAGAAATTCTTCATAAATATAAACTAATTTAAAAAATGAGGGAATCGTCCGTTATGAGGGAATGCATCTGAAAGAAGGAGAAAATACTGTTTTAAATTAAAATGTTCTTGTGTAAGACTGCTTATGTTATTTTATATTACCTCTTAATTTTACGTTAATTTACTAATACTTTATGTTACTTTACTTATACTTAACGTTACTTTTGAGCTTACGATGCTTGGCCCTCTGAATATTGAATTAATACTTCCAGATTGAACGTAGGCTTATACCATTCACTGATACCAATATTTCGAGAGAAGCCGATATGTGGCAATTTACTTTTGAAAAACCTACCGGAAGGCATTTTCAATTCACACTGATAATGGTTTAACTTTGTTTCAGAGAAGCATAACTCTAGTGTAACTTTTGTAAAAAAAAAAAATTCCTAATACACAACCAGCCAACTGTACCTACAAAATCCGACACTATTCTTATAAACTTCTCTTTAACGACACATAAAATCATACAAGTACATAAGAAATATCAAAATGTATACTTTTTAAAAACTCTTACCCTTATGATGCCATTCTCAACATGATAGAATATGTTTATATACATTATAATCTCTCTATATATAAGGCAAAGCCCTCACTCATTCACTGACTCACTCACTAATCACTAATTCTCCCACTTCCTATATGTCCACAACTCTGAAAATTGGTACAAATATGAACAAGGGTAAACATAGAAAAAGTAAGCTATTCCGATCTCGATTAACCCAATTTAAGGGGTCGAAAAGGGTGTTAAACGTTCCAAACGAGGGATATTCGAATGTCCTACTTCCCAATTCGTCCCGAATCTAAAAATTGGTGTGAATATTAATAAAGACAAACGTAGAAAATGTAAGCTATTCCGATTTCGATTAACCCACTTTTAGGGGTCGAAAAGGGGTTAAACGTTCCAAACGAGGGATATTCGAATATTCTACTTCCCATTTCGTCACAACTTTGAAAATTGGTATGAATGTCAACAAAGATAAACATAGAAAAAGTAAGCCATTCCGATCTCGATTAACCCACTTAAGGGTTGGAAAAGGCGTCAAACGTTCCAAACGAGGGATATTCGAATGTCTCTTTCCAATATACTATTCACAATTATAAATTTTGTTAAAAATGTCAACAAAGGAAAGTTCCTATTTTGATAAATCAATTTGTCGGGATCGAAAGAGGAGTAAACGTCTGAAGTGTAGAATACATGAATGTCTTTTGATCGCTAAAAAGCTAATGGTAAAATTTCGTAGCGCAGCACGGGTATTCAGCTAGTGAATAAATAAGCACCGTCATTCGTAACTCCCTTATCCCGATTTTTCATGATCTATTCCCATCCTCCTAAAAAAAAAAAAAAAAAAATAGTCCAAATTGAATCATCACCACGATATACCGGTCTAAATCACCGGAACTAAGCCCCCCACAAAAAGCAATTTTTACGCAATCCCCCTCTCCCCCTTGGAAAAACCGCGGACTAAACTCGGGGGAGTTTAAAAACATTCTTTTTATAACAGTCTCTCGGCGGCCCGTGAGAAATCTTTTTTGTGCCACTTTCGGGCAGAGCGCAAAGCCCCGAAGTGTTTTTTATGCTCTCCTTTAATATATATTTTTTTTATTTATATATTTTCTGTTCGGAGGTTCTTCATATTTTGATGGAGAAGGGGGGAGAGGGGGGGGAGGAGATAGTCTCTGGAAAAATGATCGGGAGCGAATGGGCATGTTAGTCGGTGGGCTCCCGGGAATATTCGGCGGGCACAATGGGGACGCCGCGGTTAGATACCGAGACAGAGTAATTCGTCATGGGCTTCCTCTTCGATTATAAACACACGCGGATGACATAAAATGGCTGCTAGATAGGGACGAGGATATATTTTTTTTTATTTATTTATTTGTGTAAAGCAAGAGGAGAGGTGTTAAGAGATTAGTGCCGTGTACTGAGTGAGAATGGTTTGGATAAATATTTGGAAGTGAATGGCAGCAGACGATATTTGTACGTTTGTGTCAGTGTTGTCGGTTGGGTTGAGGTTATATTGTGCATTTTTATTTGAATTTAGGTGGGGAATTTATTGGGACAATTTTAACTCAATGTTATAGAATTTCTAAAATATTCGTATCGGGATATTATTTATAGGAGGTTTGTAACATTAGCCAAAAGTGATTGGTTGAAATGTGAATTTTAGAAAAACTAGAGATGTGGAACATCGCGAAACTTTCAATTAGGCAAAATACTGGTCACTGCATTTAAATTTGACTTGTGGAATAGTGGTAGGTACTGCTTTGATGCGCGGATGACATAAAATGGCTGCTAGATAGGGTGGAGGATTTTTTTATTTATTTATTTATTTATTTATTTATTTATTTATTTATTTATTTATTTATTTATTTATTTATTTATTTATTTATTTATTTATTTATTTATTTATTTATTTATTTATTTATTTATTTATTTATTTATTTATTTATTTATTTATTTATTTATTTATTTATTTATTTATTTATTTATTTATTTATTTATTTATTTATTTATTTATTTATTTATTTATTTATTTATTTATTTGTTTGTGTAAAGCAAGAGGAGAGGTGTTAAGAGATTAGTCGCGTGTACTGAGTGAGAATGGTTTGGATAAATATTTGGAAGTGAATGGCAGCAGACGATATTTGTACGTTTGTGTCAGTGTTGTCGTTGGGTTGAGGTTATATTGTGCATTTTTATTTGAATTTAGGTGGGGAATTTATTGGGACAATTTTAACTCAATGTTATAGAATTTCTAAAATATTCATATCGCTATTGTTACGCAAATTTTCTGTATACAGTGTAAATAGTGATTTATTATTTTAAAATTCTCTTGTAATTTATTTTATCTTATTTTGTTTATTAACAGCAATGATACAGGTTAGAAAAGGTAGCAACACCTAAAGCAATCGGGCCGATCAAACGGTATAGTGGTTAGGGCGCTAGCTTCTAGACCGCGAGGTTGCGGGTTCGAGTCCCGTGTAAGGCATGGGTGTTTGTAAATGTATGTTGGCTTGTCAAATGACGAATGTTTCGGCGCATTATAGCCCTCGTGTTGCTGACGGCGCCAGATAATCTGAAAACAACCAACCAACCTAAAGCAATCGGGAAATTTCGAGATTTTTTTTTTTCTTTTTTTTTTTTTTCTTTTTTTTTTTTTTTTCTTTCGACGAATTGGCTGAATATTTCGAGAAGGTTCTCCCGCGCTTATAAATTTGATCGCAGCTAAAATCGGATGACAGTTTGACTTCGGAACTCGACGAAAGCTGAACGCTGTGAGTGTGTCTGACCTGAATTATCGCTGAATTCGAAGTTGTTGTTATTGAAGATTGTGTTGAAGCTTGATAGCGATTGCACTGTTCTTCGAATACCTTTTGTGAGCTTTTGAAGTGAATAAATAATAGTTTTTATCTAATAAAAACTGTGCCATCATTGCCTCTGCGGAAAATTCATAACAATATTATTTATAAGAGATTTGTAACATTGTCCAAAAGGGAGTGGTTGATATGTGAATTTTAGAAAAACTAGGGATGTGGAACATAGCGTAATTTTCAATTTGGCAAAATACTGGTCACTGCATTTAAATTTGACATGTGGAATAGTGTTAGGTACTGCTTTCATTTTTTCAATCATTTAAGGGGGTCTAGGACTCTAATTTTTTTAAATTCACAAAAAAAATATTTTGTTATTGTAAAAAATAATACAAATATTTTTAAGTAAAGTGACAAAAAAATTTTGTTTCTATCATTTGTAGAATTTGAAATATTTAAGTTTTTGTTACATGACAACTATATCTCAGACATGCTATCTTGAAACTTAGAATCTGTTTTCCCTGTGATGGCTTTTTGTCCCTTTTTTTAGTTTAAATTGATATAACTTCACAACTACTTGTTATAAATCTATGAAATTTTCCATAATTACTTTTTAGATATATTTCTTTAATTTTTCTTCGGGAAATATGTTATTTTATTTAACTTTTTTTAAAGTGTTTGGAGCTTAGCATACTATGGATTTTGTACAGTTTTTGCAAAATATATATATATTTATATATATATATATATATATATATATATAGAAGTTTTTTAAGAACTGAAGTTTTTAACATTTTAGTAGTAGCTACCTGATACATATACGGAATTTTGACGAAAACCTTATTGAAAAGTTCCATGGCCCCCACTAACCAGTACGCAAGAGTTGAACATCGTAAGTCAATCCAAGACTCGCCGACATTTTTTCTAGGCAATTATTTCAATTCAACAATTTTTTCATTCAATTAAAATTGTAAAGAAATACACAAAAAAAAAAAATTCCTCCGAAAGCAATACTTTTATTATATATATATATATATATATATATATATATATATATATATATGTAAAAAATAAAAAAATAAAAAGAAAGAAATGTTTTTAACCTTTGTAGGGTGCATTTGATTTGGCAGGTCCAGGTGATTTTGTTTTCTCACCACTCCGCCAACTAGTCGCTGTATACCAAATATATGTTTTTGTTTTTCAGAAACTTTTGTATTTTTTCATATTTTGACATCACTTATAACGTTGTACATTATTTGACAGTTGTATAAATGAACTTAATCATACTTCATTGTGTATTTTTTTATACAGCACATCATCAGCTGTCAAAATGGAGCCCTACCACAGGTTAAACATATTATAGAGACATTATTCGAACATTCACATTTCAATAATAATGCTATAAAAGTTGACAATATTATTTTTAAAATTTAGGCTATTTTAACTAAAATTAAAAAAGGAAAGGTACAGACGATTCGACTTCTTTGGCAATATCTTCTTTGCATCTTTTAAAAGTGATCCAAGTTGGTAATAAATATTAACGTCATTGATGACATTATTAGAACCTTGTTCCGTATCTATTTTGTTAATCTGAAATCCCAAATGCCGTAGTAATTTATCGAAAGTCGACGTTTGCATGAAATGTGCTCATTTCTCTTCTTTAAGCAATACAAAGGTAATAATTTAACATATGAAAGCAAATTTTCCAACTCTTTATTACAATTTGAATTTCAAAATGATGTATATTTCTTTTTAAGGTTATATTAAAGTATTTTTTCCTTAAAATTTAAATTTATCTAAATTCAATGAGTAGTTTAAATATTATCCAGAGTTGTAAAACCAGGATAATTTTTTGCGTTATTTTGTTTTCACCAAATGTTTTTGTTATACTATTGTACCTTATTGAGAATATTTTTATCAGTTAAAAGAATGCTTATTCTATTTTCTTATGCCTTAAAAATATTTTGCGGATTTTTGCAGATGCAGAATTTTCGCCCTCATATTAACGATGTGATTTTGAAGCTCTTGCAGCAACCTGATGTCTTCCTTTTATATATGATCAACTGTAATGAAAAGTATGTATATATGGAATTTAAATAACGTCATGTAAAACAGCAAAGCAAACAATTTGAAGGAAAAATATTATTATAATGAATATTTGCTTGTATACATTCTGTTTTTGCTTGTTTTGTTTTATCACAAAAAGCATTTAAAAAAAAAATTATGATAAGGAATTCATGCATCTAATGAGAATCGAAGGGAACATTTAAAAAAATTTATTTAGCAAAGTATAAGTTCTTATAAAAATAGTTAAAACTAGGGGTGTGGAACATCGCACAACTTTCAATTACACTATATAACATTGGTCATTGCAGTAAAATTTGACATTGTGTTACTTACCATTTTCTTAATTTGTCTCTTTTGAATAAAAATGGCCAGTTTGGCGATATTTTTGGCAATCATTTTACACGAACAAAAAAAACCCACTAAAATGGAAAAAATTGTAACTTTATTCGATAGACATTACACTGTTCTTGCTTGTGCTTGAAACGTAAAAAAATCATAGTTGATGAAAGATAATCTAGGGCAGAAAGCTCTGTGTTAAAGGCACTCGTTTTTTAACTTTTCACGTTTTTATCGGAATTTTGGAGGTTTGAAATGTTTAGAACACCTTCAGAGGTATTACCACAGAGATTTTGAACAAAATCGTTAGTCTTTTTTTAGCAATCATTGAAAAACATGATTTTTTCCATGGCAGCTACCTTATGCGCATGCGCGATTTTGGCTAAAACCTTAATGGTAGGTTCTTGTGCCGTCACCAACCAGCACACCAAATTTGAACATCCTTGGTAAACTTGTTCGGGAGTTATGCTGACCACGTACACACAGACATACATTTTTTCTATATCACTTTTTTGAAAACTGGATGTTCGAAAACGTGGGAAAATGTTTGTTTTTTTGTTTTTTTTGTTGTTTTTTTTGGACCGAACGATATACTTTTATTACCCTATGTATACATATGGGTAATTGAAAGTAAAAATTATTTTCCGAAAACAATATATTTCCTTCCCCTCACTCTTATATTATTAAAAGTTGTTTTGGCTGAAGTAAATCTGTTGGATCTATTAAATTATACGACTACACGTCTACTGACCCATTTGCAGGTACTAATGCATAGAAACACGAACTATTAATGAAAAGGTCAGAAATTTCGTTATTAGAACTAATAACGAAATGGACTTGCGACGTATCCTTACAAACGAAATGCGAACAAATATTTCAATATTCTAACGAATCAGACACCAATAATTTTCCGAATTCTCTGGTGCCTTTACGATTACATTAACAGTACAACTAAGAGAAAAGTAATTTAGAAAAAGGTCACGCCTTTTTCTCCTTGTTATTATCGACCATCATTGAGATTAAATTTTACTTAGGAGAGCACAGATATAACAAAAAGAGAGGCGGATTACATTTAAACGCTCAAAAACACAAAAGATGAAGGTAGTGTGGAAATGTAGAAATTGCGTACAAAAATGTGTATTTACCATAAGTACACAGCAAATTGAAATGTCTTAAAATAAGACACAAAATTGTCTTAAACAAGTGGCACTGTTTTGAGACGAAAAATGGTGTCTTAAACTTTAAGACACTTGAAGTGTCTTAAAATGGGGCATTTTAAGACGTTTAGACTGTCTGAATTGGGGATATTTTCAGACAGTTGATGTGTCTGAAAGGGTTGTTTATGTAACCTTTCAGATGTTGGGAAGCTAAAAACACATGTATTTAAATTAAAATGCAATAAATTAGCTTGTGTTAAATTACAAATTTTTATTAAAAGAAAAGTCAAAATTACTGTTTTATTATCATGTTACACATAAGTTTTTGTTGACTATGTTTCACTTTCCTGGTAAATTTAAGCATGGGATTGCAAAACAGCAACACATCAACTGTTAATAATAGGCACACAACTATTAATATTTTCAAGTAAGGGATTTGGGACTAAATGTAAATATATGTATTGGGATAATGGACATTGTAGTGTGGCTGAATCTCAAATAGAAAAGGTTTGACTTCCAAGATTGTATCACAGTTTTAAGTTGTTTTTTACAAGTCAACTTTAACATCAAATAACAAGCGTGATGTAAACACTTATAGTAGTTGTATTGGCAAGTCTAGGATACATTATGTGGCAACATAAACTTATTTTACTGATGAAACAAGCAGTAATAATCTAATTATTCCCCATCTGGGAATTTAACTTGTTTATAACATTCCCCTATAATAACACTACATAATTAATGCAGTATACAGACATTTCTAAGAAATATAAAGCAAAAGAAACTTTATTTTAGTTTTAAGATTTTTCTACGAGCGTAAAGTCAACTCGCTGCAGAATTATTTTTTAAACCGAGTTTTAAATAAGTGATTATTAATAAATTATTAGCCTATTATTATGAACTTTTTTTTAATACAGTCAACTTGCCATAACTCGAAGTCTCGTAAGTTGAATATTCATTTATCTCGATGTTTTCATTAGGTACCAAGTATATGCCTTGAATAAAAAATAACTTCGGATAACTCGAAGAATTTGGCCAGTCCCTTGAAGTTCGGGTTATTGCGAGTAGACTGTGTAATTTAAAAAAGGTTTGAACAACATGTACAAAATATGTCTTCATTTTGACCAATATTCAATGTTACACAAGTTATTTTGTTACGTTGATTTTCCTGATTTTAATGCTGTCATCGAACACCCAGTCCCATTTATATGCAGGTTATATCATAAATATCCCCAGATGTAATTATGGAACACACAAGATTCATTGATGAAATAAAATTCAAGGACACAATAAATTTTATCCAGATTATATCAAATCATGGCAAATATATTTTCAAAATCATCAGTACTTGTAATATGCAACAAAATGAATAAAATTGTAATTGAATGTTAAAAACAGAAATTTTAGAATTCTGAGAACAGTATCATTTAGAAATAGATCAATTAAAATTTATTATAATTAAAACACTGAAATAAGATAAATAATATTACATAAACCAACTATTTCACTGGAAATGAAGCCCTTGTGCATATCAAAAAGATCATTTACGAGTTCAAGCAATTTCGTACATATTGTGAACAATAGCTTAACACTGGTCAAAACATTTGACCACTTCAAGCATATAATTATTTCAAGTTTGAATACTGTTGTCTAATATCCCTCAGTGTTCAATTTATGTTTTTTGTAGAATAGTACTCTAGTATCATGCAGTTAAGGTGCACAGTTGCAACATTGCTCGGTTTAGATATGCTGCTAAGTGCTATTGAGTCTGAAGTAATAATATTAGAGGGCAAATTGAACATAGGGTATACCATTCATCCATCAGAGTAGTATTTATTATACAATAAGCGACAGCAAGTGATGCCAACACTTCTGATCACACTTTTGTTGCATTAGATTAATGAGGAATAAATTTCCTGTAAACCCCAATTGAATATTAAAACACAAACACACATTCGGGTATATGAGAAAACTCTAGCAACAATATTTGATATTTTTCTGTTAGACGGGTACCAAAATCCGCTAAGTCGGAAGGTTGACATAGTTATCGTCAAGCTGAAATGTTTACACGAAAATAATATTTTAAACTCGTGGACTTTTATTTTTATTCTTTAGTTTGGGGGGTTGCCTAAGCAAACCTTATCACAGATTGGAAGTTATTAGTTTGAATGAGTTATCGCTGCAATTTGGTGATTTTTATCTGGTACCCGTCAAAACAAAAAAAAATTAAATCAACGATCAAGAAGAGGTTAATATTGGCATAATACTCAGGATCTACTGAATCAATTTGGATAAAGTTTATGTTTATTGGTCGAATTTTTGCTGAGGATACAGAATACACTTTAAACGCAGAAAAAACTGCAATTACATACAAAAATGAATTACGTCATATTGCCGTCTATGCTTTATTTATGTCAATACTAGCTGCGTACTCGTCGTGGCATAATAGGTCTTCGAATTTGACAGTTCAGGTTACAATATAGGGTGGCAAGCATAAAAGAGGCGCTACATTATTTTCAAAACAAAAGTTTGGAATCAATCATTTGAAATTTTATTTAATAATCTGAAACGCAGTTGCTTTTTGAATGTGGGGTCTCTTTTACGCTGGGCACACTAAATAGTTACTACAAAATATACACCATAAAAATAAAAGACACTACTTGTGATTGTTATAAAAAATGATTTCAATATGAACCAACAAATAATACTTTTAAACATTTTGGACATTTTCGGTAAAACCGAAACTCTTGCCAAAAAGAAGCTTTAGCCACACTGTTATTAATAATTACCGCTAAAGCTGCATTTTGGCGACAGTTTTGGTTTTACAAAAATTGGAAAAAGGAATAATTTGTGTAATTACCTGGAATTTTAAATAAATAATTTGTGAAAATACAAAAGTGTATAAAGTTTTGTTGGCACCCTTTAATGGCAATGGTTTCTTTTTTCTTATTTCTGAGCATTAAATTGCTTAGGGCTTCAATCATCCTTTCTTTGAGCCAATAGAGCTTTTTTACGAAACCGAGCTGGCAGCCAGCAAAATGCAGAGCTGATTTCGGGAAACACAATATTCTATTAAAAAAATTTATTCTAGTTAATATGATACTTTTCTGTTAAAGTAGGCCGTTGGTATTCCCAAGTACAGTATGGATTGTCTGCCAAGATTGTTTACATAAAACTGCGGCAACAACAAACGGTAGTGGACTGGGAGACCCAGCTGGTAGTGGTGTCTTCATTGAAAAACCTGGGCAAAATCTTTCTATCTGTCTCCGTAACCCTGATTTCACTTCAGTCTTTAAAAGTGAATTAATCGCAATTGAACAGGGCATTGAAGCTATAATCAACGAGCGTGACTTTGGAGATCTCTGGATCCTTTGGGACAGTCGCAGCTCCCTTCAACATCTACACAATTGGACTAAAGTTGGAGACAAAACAAGCATCCCCATCCTTCTTAAACTTCAACTTATTTCAAAGCGCCACGACGTTCATTTTCAGTGGATACCATCCCACGTTGACATCTTTGGAAATGAGCAAGCGGACCGCTTAGCTAAGGAGGGTTGCAGTCACTCAACACCTTCCTCTTCAGCTCTTTCATACTCGGAGCATCAGTCCAAAATCAAATGTCATCTCTCCAAAAAGTGGAAGACCCCTCCCTCTCATCACTGGTATGCAGCCAAGAAACCGGGCTCTTCACTTGTATCTATTGGTGATAGAGCGTCTCGAACGGCAATTTCCAGATTGGCAAGTGGACACACGAAGAGTCTCTTGTACTCTGAGGGTAGAAAATCTTACCCTGTCTGCTCCAAATGTAAAGCTCAGCAGGCCTCTGCCGAACATATCCTGGACTGCTTGGGTCTTTGCAAAGAGGACTTATACGCTACACCACTTCTTGTCATCGACTTTTTGAGGGTCAACAATTTGTTGGATCTGGTCTGACTTCGTCAGACAGGTGGAGGATAAGAAACAACAACAACAAACTGCGGCAAATTATGGTAACCACAGGTAGTTAACTTATTATTAAAAAATGGCGTCTACTGACATTTACTCGCGAAAATTACCTAGATGCAAAATCCGTACCATATTTGGAAGTACCAACAACTCCCTTTAATGGAAAAGCACCGATAATATTACATAAACTAACTTTTTCAATGGAAATATAGCGTTGTGCACATCAAAAAGATAGGTTTGGTTGATTTGTATGCTCAATGACTTATTTTTATACACAGTGACGGTTAATTAGGCCGGGAGCAACAGCTTAAAGTGGATTCGAAACCAAAACAAACATCCATGCCTAACCAGAGATTCGAACCCAGCACCTTTAGCATACGAGGCCAGAGCGCTAATCCTACAGCCATCAGATGGGCCATCAAAAAGATCATTTAGAAGAGCTTTATTCTTTACTGCAGTAACTTGTTTCTGGAAGTAGATTCTTAAATAGAAGTGTAAGACCTGTAATTTTGCATGTCATTGACTGCACTTCCATTTCCAGTTTCATCAAGGTTTCTTTGAAAACTGTGTCATATTCCACCATATTCCATCGACAGTTTTTTCACTCTAGTCTGATACGATACAAAAAAAGTCTTCAGGCAAATAAGCTCAGTTCAAAACAAATTTCTTATCGTAGAAGGGTTTCAGCAGAACTTCCAACTATTGTGTGGATTGAGCCGTGTTTATATTATTACAGTACCAAATTAGAGCAATCTGCGGTATTGCAGTTGCTACACATTATTAAGCACCTTATAGGAGAATTTTTACAGACTTGCAAGTATGGACGCAGTTTCTTTTAGTGTATTTTGCCAGAAAGAATCGTTCTCCAAGCAAGTACTTTTGGCACAGATGTAGCATTTCTTTGGTGAGCGGTTTTTTTTCGGAATTCAACGGATATTATTTCAGTTATTGTGTTTGTAATTTAGAGGAGTTTTCTGAATCTGCAACGTTACAAGTGAAAAACATTACGTGTTTCAAAAGTAAACAAACACGTTACGGCGGAAGGATACAAGTAAAGTTTTATTTTTTATATATATGGCGTTCCAGTGACAGTTTTTGCTTGGTTTTGGCATTTTTTATACTGATAAATAAAAAAAAAATACAATTTTTATAACTCTAAGTTTTTGATTTCATACTTAGGTTTTGCAAACTTTCTTAATGGCGTGAAAACAGGTCGTGAAAAATAGTTCTCCTTTTAATAGTTACATTTAAAAAACTATGCACGTTTACTTAAGACAACTTTGGATTTCTGCGAAAAACAACACTTTTTGGGGGATCCTTCAAAATTTAAAGGTATTCCTTTTACTTGGTAAATGAACTTGAATGATATAATTGCTACGGCATGATCTGCCTGAATAGAGAAGCGTCTAAATTCCGAAAATGTCTTAATTTGGTCCGAAGTGTCTTATTTTCAGTCACTTGTTGTGACTGAAAGCAATTTAAGACCCGTGTGATGTCAGAAATTCTAAGAAGTAAACCACCTTTGTGCAAAATAAGTCACCTAATGTGTCTGAAATGAATTTTCAGACATTTTGTGTCTAAATTTAAGACGCCAGCATTTACAGTGTATTGCAATGAATTTTTTTCAAAGGAAAGGATGACTCAGGTTTTACTATAGACCGAGAGGTGACTGCAATTTTTGGACCCCATCGAGCATCATTCTGATTTTTTTATAGAAATTAGAGAAAAG
Source organism: Linyphia triangularis (assembly GCA_963978545.1). Taxonomy (NCBI): domain Eukaryota; kingdom Metazoa; phylum Arthropoda; class Arachnida; order Araneae; family Linyphiidae; genus Linyphia; species Linyphia triangularis. Next base: position 93,061,641 of record OZ021727.1, read on the forward strand.
TGAGTAGATTACGAATCCACTAGTCTGCCGTGGCAAAAATGGCCGAAACTGGTCAAAAATCGACTTTTAATAAGTTGAACTAAATACAATTGCCAAATGAGCCATAACTTGCCAAATAATG